>OOFC01029910.1:0-13972 GCA_900323345.1 Pseudochromis fuscus | reverse complement strand
GGGGAGGGGAGGAGGGGGGGAGGAGAAGAAAAGCTTGTGGAGGGCGAAGCCACCCTCCGAGCTCGTTCAGCTTTATAAACTGTGCAACGTAAATTATACTTAGTGTATTCCCCAAATTGAGGGTTCTCGTGTGTTAGAGCGACGCAGGACCACACAATGAAAATCATTACGTGGAGTTCTGCTCTACAGAGGAGATGAAGGAAAACCTGCAGTGGATAAACACGCACTTTATTTATTGTAATTACAGCTGTACGATGCACACTAACGGATTTTAAGGCCTCAAATCCGATGTAAACACAGAGTTAAACTTGTGACTGAGTGACGGGAGCAGAGCAGTGTTTACACGATTGTAAGAATAAGATTAAGTTGTCTGCACCGTGAAGCCGAGCACTTGAGTGAGCACTTTATCTGCAACACTATGACAGTTGGTGTGAAGTCTGAAGACTGTCAGGGGGGTTCAAGATAACTGCACAGTGCCACTTCACACACCGAGGTTATTGTTTCACATCATTACAAATCAAAGGAAAGTGCTCGGTCTTATTGCACGGTGCATTTGTTGGAAACTGTACTATTGTTGGGCATTAGGCAGCAGTGCAGTGTAAATAAGTTGAAGTGTGTATAGTGATGAAGGCACGTGTGGACCGGTGCGTCGATCACACCAAACCTGAAGTTAATTTCTCCCGTGGTGAGATCACACAACGAGTTAATGTAAAGACGCGAGTTTTAACTTTAAAGTTTTGACTTGAGCTTAAAAAATTGTGTCACGTGGTATCAAAAAAACAACAAGACTATTGAGATTCTCGACGTCATCAAAGAGCAAAAATGGAGGATGAGGTTATCATTGCCATCTGTGGCCGACACGGCACCGTTTTCGACTTCCACAGCAGGTAAAAGACAATATTTGCAATGTTGTTCATTGTCGATGGTGGAAGTAGTGGTTTTCATGGTTTCCAGAAGAACTGTTCGTATTGGCTGTCGAGGTTGAATATTTGCAAAATCTCCAGCGGTCATATGTGCACGAACAACGTGAGGCCAAAACTGGCTTCATGTTTAGTGTGAAAGATGTATCACTCAGTACGATCAGTACATCATTAGTTTGGTAACAACAGCAATCTTCTTCAATGTTACAGAAGGGACCCTAATTATCACTGCATCTCCTCCTATAATAAAGTGGTGATCAATTAAATCAACAGTTACTAAAACACATTATTAAGTGCCAGACCCCAAATACAATCTGAGGTGGAAACAAGGCAGGATAAATCAAATAAATATTGTGAGTAATGCAGCAACGTTAACAAACGAGGCTTCGTACCAAAATACGACACTTAGCAAACAGGGATTTCTACACGACCCTGCTTTAAATAGAGACCTGTTACCTCCTGTGGTGGAGGAGAAACAAAGGCACAGGTCATTATTTGAACAGTCTAACACTCAATCATCTCATTCTTTTCTCAGATCTCATGAGATTTGGACTCTGCTGCCAACAAGTTTGACCCACTCTGAGTCCCTGAAGAAAACCGTGTGGAGACGGGCCACCAGGGGGCAGTGTGAGGACGTGGCAGCGAGCCAGCAGCGTGGCTGGGTTTTTTTTGTTGTTTTTTTAAGGAGGAGGAGGGTCAGGGAGGAAGAGCAGCGCTCCTTACCGGTGTCGGAGTCTCGCTCCTCCGTCCGGGGCGGACTGTTCGTGAAGGAGAGCTTGCGCTTCATGGAAGACTTGGCTTTCCCTTCCTTCCCCAGCAACTCACTCCGGTCCAGCTTCGGAGTTTTGGTGAAAGGGGACAACTTGTCTTTGCTCTGTGGGAGGAGAGAGAAAAAAAAAATCAGACATGTCAAACACAGCAAAGGTGTGGCCCCTGTTCAGAGCGGTGTGTCTGAAAATGTAAACAATACAACCACAGAGGCAAAGAAAACTGTGGCAGCTCCATGTAAAGAGCTCTGTTAACTAGTTTGACAACAAAGAGGGTTGAGCTTTGCACGCAGGCAGGATTTCAAACAAGACTAAAGCTCGGTAAAACGTGACACTCACCTAACAAAGTGCACATGATTATATTACAGGCCGTGTTGTGTCTCTGCAACATATTGTTTGGGCTGTGCAGGCAGCAGGTTTGCCTGCATGACTCACTAAAAATCTTATTCCCAAGGCGAAGAGCCTGCCAAGTGAAGAGTAAAAGATCAGGAGTGACTCGTTTTTTTATTCCTTCTCTCTCCATTTACACACAAATAAAAACACGGAGGAGAGAGGAGTCTATTCTTATGGTTCTGTGCCCATGGCGGTATTTAAAAAAAAAAAAAAAAGACGGCACACCCGTGCGACCTGCACTCCCAGATTAGTATTCAGACTTCATAGATTAAAGGTTTATCTTAACTCAGAACGACTGGAACTATGTAAACAACAACAGAAGCTTTTTTGATTTTCATTTCAGTCTTTGAATTAAAAAAAAAGAAAATTAATACAAAATTTTTAGTTGTCATGATTTTCTATGCATATTTATTTTCGATTTCACCCTTTGTCCCCCAGGATACAGGTTTGCTCGTTTAGGTGAAAGTCAGTTGAACATTTTCTCTACTTTACATAATTCATGCACCAACTTTTAAAAAAAGCTTTCATTAAAACGCATGGAAAATTTTAGCCTCCTCTTCATCTCGTGAAAATCACAAGTTTTCAACAAGAAAACAAAAAAATCATTCATAAAAAACATTTTCTTACATAAAATCTTCTCAAATAAAATGAACATGAATAAGTGAGAACATGTTTGATCTGTGATCACATCTATATTGGATTGTGATACAAATTGCGAGTCCACTTTTTAATTGTTGGCATGAAGTCACATAACTTGTGTCAAACCGAATGTATCTGAGGGTTAAATACTGAAAATAACTGCAGAGCTGCAGCTTTAACTTCAAGTGAAAACGAACATGTTAAGTGTAAAATATTACTCATGTTTATTGTGTGTCTGTCTTATGAGAGAAACCAACAACCCAAAACAAATTCCTTGTATGTGTGAAGATACTTGGCCAATAAAGCTGATTTGATTGATTGCAGCTCACCAAACACTTACAGAAGAAGAAAGAAACTTTGCAGTCAAGAGCTACTTGTCTAATTAAAGGAAATAAAGACCCTGCTTAAATACCACGAACACAGGCCTGTCTATAAAGAGCGGCAGACTCAATGCACTGCCACGCTGGAGTGATTTGCATTTCTTTCAGTGACCAAAATCTGGATCCCAATTAAGCTGAAAACACAACGACACACCCACTTCAAAAGACACACCATGTTAAATTTGATCTCTCCCACTTGCAGCTGCTAATTGCTTCTATGGCTTTATTTATTGTTTTCATTTTTTACAGTGTGAACTGAAATGAGTTTTACATGTGCACAGAGGGGCTATCCGACTCCTCAGAAAATACAAAAAAATAATCATGGAGGAGGTGGTGAGGAATAAAACACTCCAGTATCAAACAGCAACACCAGTCATTTCTGCATTATCACCGTGTCCTCTTCTAAGTTACGGGGTTTTTTGCACTCTGATCTGCAGACAAAGCTTTTTCCAGTACCATTACTTTTAGTGAGCTGCACTTTGGTGCAGTAAAATACATTTTCTGGCAGGAGGAAAATGTCTGCAGTGTGGTGCTTCTTTGATCTCAGTGAAGCAATGTGCCAGCTGTGCAAAGCTGAAGTGTCTGGCGCTGTTGAAAGTAGAAGAGAGCTAAAGATGTGGAGTGCTTTCTGCCTTCACGAAACAAAAGCAGACACCAACGGTCGCGCTCATTTATGTAGAAAAGGATAATTAAGTTGTCTCGGTTCTGGTGCTTGCCCCGTCCAAATTCACCTCGGTGTAAATCCAGAGAATCAGATCATGTTGACGTAACGGCCTCGGCGTTAACGTGTGCAGCCGATGGAGCGCGGTGAAGTTTAAAGTGCAAATTGTTAAAGAGAAAAGTGCAGCTACGAGGTTAGATGTGATTCCTGCTGGTGCCCAGATGTTAGTGCTACAGCAAGTAGCTAATGAGTGTGTTTACACATTGTCGTTCTGAAATCAAGGAACATTCATGCAGATGTTTGGGAAATAAAGAAGAAACCAAATCCCCAGGATGGGAGCAAAAACCAGACAAAGTACAAAACCTCCCCACAAATCTCATAGATGTTTCAGCACTGAAAGAAACATCTTGATAAGTTAGTGAAGACCACGGTATCAGGCTGATAATACTGGATTTACTACACAAGCAGCTGCAAGATCTGAAATGGAAATGTCTTTTTAACCATTTTAAATCACATCAATGGTCATATTGTTCACTTCCTTAACAATGTCAGACCAATTTCACCCAACAGTATCCTTCCATCAGTCTGCTGTTACCAGAAAACCCTGACAGAGTAGCAGCAGCTGTAGCAGTAATCAGTAGTTTGTTGCAACAGTATTGTTAGTTAGATCTGTAGCAAACTGCAAGGTGTTGATTTGGATTCTGATGTTAGTTGAGGTGAAAATGGTTCAACTATAGGAGCATGTCCACTACATGGGACCAGCTCAGCTCTGCTCAGTTTGGTTGGGTTTCATTAAGGACCTGGTACCACTTGTTCTAGTCCCTGTTCTCCTGAGGTTCCAAAAGAAACACCGACCGGGTACTCGCAGGTACTAAAATGTGATTGGTCGGACTCATCACTGCATCATCATTGCATGCAAATACAACACAGCCTGCACAGTGATAGTCAGAATAACAACTTTGTACCGTGAAGGAAAAAAAACATTAAAAAGATCCAAAGTCCAATAACAGGTTTCAGAGTGACGCTAAAAATAAAAACTTGTGAACCGTATCTCTACTGTTGGCCAAACTGATTCACCCGTTAACACAACATATTTACATCCATTGTTAGATAAACTCAATTTAAATCTGTGGTTAACCATGACACAGACAACAGAGCCGGCGGCAAATCTTAAAACGACCTGCTGAGATCAGGCTGTAGTCAGCAGGGATCCTGACCTCTGACCTCCGGGTCGGTGAAACAGCTGACGAAGATCTCTGGAAACGTTGGGACTAATTTGTAACCAGGGTCTAACTTGACAAATTAAGGTATTTGAAGTTAAGCCAACTAATTTCCCACCTGAAAAAGATTCACCTGAAGATTACTTCATGAACTTTCTCCTCCTTCACCTGACGACCAGCTACACGGAGGCGGTACCATCCTCCATCATGGAAATGGATCAAAGGCAAGCTGAGTAGAGTCGAGCTGGCACCAACCAACCTCCATCAGCTGTTCCACTGACCCGGCGGTCAGAGATCAGGATCCCCGCTGACGTTTTTTAAATATAAACTGAATGTTTCTAAAGCCTGTGAATGTACTTTGGATATTTTCAGTGTTTTTTTACCCACATAGTAGAAACTTGTTGTTCTGACTCTCACTGGGCAGACTGTGTTGATCTGCGAGCCATGCAGTGATGATTCTGATCAATCACATTTCAGTACCTGCTTGTACCTGGCCGGCTCCTTTTTTGGACCTGCATGAGAGCAGGTACCAGACTCCAGATACTTCTCCCTGAAGGAAAACCAAACCAAACCGAGCAGAGTGGAGTGGACCTGGTACCATGTAGTGGAAAAGCACCGTGAGAATAACATTTGTGTGTCGGTGTCTGTTTGTTACGTACCTTCTTCCCTGCCTGCTTATCCACCATGGCTCCATCTCTGTCGCTCCCAGGTTTGGCCATGGTGCGGCACCTGACTAGCTTAGACAGCTACAGCACAGTAGGTTCATCATGCACCTGGAGACACAGAAACACAACGGCCATGAGAAGGATTGCGACCCTGCCACATCCACCGACCTCATAATTCTCAGCACCGACAGACAGCGTTTGCGCCACAGACTGTTTTAAAAGCAGGAACAATTAAATGACAGTTCTTCACAGAGGCTGTTTACGGGCTGGGCTTTCACAGCAGCCATCTGTGTCACAGAGCAAAAAAAAAACAAGAGCTAAGTAAAGAAAAGTCACTTAACCCCAGAGAGTGGTGGATGAAATAGTGCTGCTGCTAAGTGTAGCTCAGCTGTGTTTCGGGAGGTAGCTTGAGCGGATCGGTGATCAGGGATTTTTATTGGAATTTCCATTGTGCTTCTTCGAGGTCGACCTTAACGAGCGATCAGGAAACGACGACATGAGGCAGCATGAATCACGGCTCTTGGCGAGAGGAAAACGTCCCCGCTACATGTTGTCACTATGCTGTGCTCATCAGTGTAACCGAGCTGGTCTCTGATGTGGTTTGTGACGGCGTAGTAACACACACTGCACTCTCAGTCAGTGGGCTGCAGCGTGGACGCCTGCAGAGCAGAGAAAGTGTAACACTCAGCTGAACCCGACGTGGCAGGTGTCAGTTATCTCGTCACATGGAGATTGTAGTTTTCAGTCAGGAGGCACCTCGCTTCTCGAGTATTTAAAGTTCATTGAAACGTCGTGGTCCCCCTCAGATTCTGCAGAAGTAGCCTCTCGTTGCCTTTTGAAAGTCCCACAGATACTTTACTCTATATTAGGAAATCTGAGAGCTGATGATTAGTTTGTAAAGCAGCCACCAAATCAAAAAGGGACAGCCCCATTACTCAGTGTTTATCCAAATTACGAGCTAAGTATACAGTTTATAGCAAGCAGTTATTTTTTCCAAGAAAAGAACTTAAAAAAGTATTTTTGGTATTACACTTACTCACAAAGCAACCAGGACTTTTACTAGGGGGAAACAACTTCACTAAATAGTACAGCACAGTTTTCTGGAGATTTCTACCAATCAGCATCCTGTTTCTGAATAATATTTGAATTAGATCGAACAATATTCGAAAGTATTGTCGAGAAGTAGTAGTGTGAGGTTACAATATTGAGTTAAAAAGATCAGAAAAGGAGTTTTTGTGCTTAAATATGTTAAAAATCCACCATAAAACTAAGGAATTCAACTTTACATACAGCACCACCGCAAAAATAGTGTGATCATGAAACAGGAAATCAATCAGTGCAAACAAACAATCTGAACAAGGAAATGGTGACCCAATTTTATGGAACAAAAAATGACATAACTCAGTCAACCAACAACAAGTCTGTAGCTGTAGTGATATCAAAAGGTAACGAACATCCATTTTTACTTTATTACTCCAGATTAGCACCGGCAAGCAAATCCAAGTCAGTATACAGTCAAAAAAATATTCAAAATAAGTGTTTACAGAGCTCAACCTCATCCTCTGTGTCTCTGTGTACATGTAGGGAGGGACAAAGCTGAGAGGACGAGAGCCCAGCAGCTGTGAATGACAAGCATCACAACCCAACCATCACAACTCATGATCACTTCCCAGAAAAAAGTCCCAGGTGATGTTTTGTAGAAGTGTACTCACATTTAAGAAGCTTCAAAAAACTGACATACTCTAAAAAACAAATCCCCCTGAAACCCGTTTGACCTTGTAATGGTTCCAGAAATAGCCAGCGTACGTCCACATGTACACTGCACCACACACTGTTTATATCTACTGAGGCGGCCGTCCTGCCATTTGGGTTTCTCTGACGACCGCAGTCACTGCAAAACAATAATCCCGTGGGACCGAGCTCCACACTGCACCACCTTACGTGCAGCAGATGTAAGATAAGCCAGAGTCGTGTTATGTAGACGACCTGAGATGTAAACAAGGCCTCGGAAATAGGAAAGACAAGTGAATTTAAATGGTTGTTTTTTTGTATTTAAGACTTTTGGAGACGTCTCCAAAGACTTGAAAACCAAACATGCGTCAGTCCTGTAAACACCACGGTCAACAGTGGCACACTATAGCATCATTACTGTGCAATCAGTGTGTGCAATGTGTGTGAGAAGAAAAAAAAAAAAACACCCATTGGAGCTGAGTGGATCATAACAGAAGCAGACCTTCAATTAAGAGATGTCATCCAGATGGCGAGAGATGAACGGCGAGCGTGCTCTGGCATTTCGTTCGCGTCGGCTTCACGTGGGACCACTATGAGGCGTATTGAGGATTTATGTAAAAGCCACAAGTCTTACAAGTTTAATCAGCTAAAGCACTCGAAGACAGAGGCATGACAGGCATAAACAGAGCGACCGCATTAAGACAGGAGCGGGACACTGCTGCTGCGCCGAGACGTTGTACAGGTTTGAAATCATATAAATTGAGTCCTCGATGTTCATTCTCAGACACTGTGATGGGCTAATTTTACATATTTTCTCATTTATTCAACAAACAATCAGAAAAAAAATATAAAATATCAGAAAATGTATCTAAAATCAAACTTGAATCCTGATTGAAATGACTTAAAACTCCATAAATGATCACTATTAGTAACCAGTAACATGTGTAAGCAGTCGCACACAATCCAGTCATACTTGTTTTCAGATCTAAATCCCGCAGGATGAGACGACTTTAAAGAATCCCGACGTTTCGTTCCTTCTCCGGATACTTTCACGACCCGATCCCGAGTAATAGCGCGGTGTTGACAGGTATCGTTTTTCCGCCACACGGCCTCCCGCTGCACAGCCGAGGCCAGCGAGAGGTCCGTCATTAGTCAGCAGATAGCCGGTGTGCAGCAGCATTGTCATTCAGGCAGCTGAAAGGGAGAATTGAGCTGCCCACAGTGAACACGTTGGTGTAAAGAGGCTGGTGTATCGGGGGGTATTAAAGCGGTATGGACAGGCCGGGACCAGACCAGAAAACAAACGCTGACAGGACTCCAATCTGGCCCAGAGTCGAGGCGAGGAGGGTGTGACTATAATTACAGAGGTATTTGGGCACTCGCCAGTTTGGCATTCGCTGCGTTTCATGAGCAGCTCAGGGCTGCAAAAGCCCCGGCTCGCTCTGCCATTAACCTTGGGCTGTTTCAAGTCCAGATCAAACCGCTGCCTTGATGACTACCACGGTTCACACAGACAGGGCCCGAGATTAGCTTGGCAACGGTTATCGTACGAGTGATAGCAACAATTACCTAACCCACTTAATATCACCGAGGCTGGCCGCAAACTGCAGAATCACGCCTCGGAAAAGGTTGAGGGATGTACATCAGAGAGACGTGTGACACCAGAGACACTGAGGACGGCTGGTTTTCTCAGTCCCAACATCAGCGACGTGGTAAATAATTCAGCCGCCGAGAAGACACTGAGGAGCGACAACAAAATACACCACAGCTTCAAGTGATGATCACATCATCGGATAATTACTGTCTCAGCTAAAAGAACAATCATTTAGTCTGTAAAATGTCAGCTCAAAATGTTATATTTGTCCTAAACTTTAATTTTCTAACTGAACAAACATTCAAATTCAGAAGTGAAATAAGTTGAGGTGGAATAAAAACAGACAATACCCAACAACAGAAAAACTGCATTGTGAAACCTTTACCAGAAACAGTGGCCAAAACATTTTGTAAGCCAAATAATAAATTAAGAGCAGAGCTTAAATGAATTTCCACTTAATAGCTTTGTTTTACTTTACTTTCTGACAATTTTAATACTTCTTTTTTGTCATTTTTTTGAGCAAAAACATCCAAAAATAACTGTATCATGTGGCAGGACGTAGTATCTCTGGATTTTTGGACAAAACATGACCATTGAAAAAGTGTGCCGGGTAATTTGTGGTATTTTTTGTTCATTTAGAGACCAAGCAATTCAAATAATTTGTTAAAGCCATAATGAACTAACTGGTTAAACTTTACAATATCTGATCCTGCTGTGCATGTTTCCATGGAGCCACATTTTACTGCACCGACCAACATCAGGGCTGGAGGTCGATTTACTTTTCAGATTATGTGATTTAAAAATATAACAGTTCCTAAATTATCCTCTTTATATCTGGACACGACAACAAGGTATGATGTAAAATGAGACAAATTTTAATTTATTTTTATATTCTGAATATCCATCTGCACTGACCGAACTAAGTCCGTGAAAATCCCAAGTTAAGTGCGCTGGCTGCACTGCTGGTCCTTCTGAGAAGCAGATGTCTCTGTATTTATTTATAACCCAGTGTTCCTGCATTATAACTCCACTGGTTCCTGAGTAACAACAATAACAACCATTTCCCTGTAGTGCTGGAGCATGTTGGCCCTGACAGCAGAGCGGCTGTTAGTGCGGGTCCTTGCGTGAGTGTAGCGAGCGGTTTGGGGGTTTGAGGAGTGGCGAGGAGGAGGTGGGGAGGGTGATGAAGGAGGGAATGAAGATCGTGTGTGTGTGTGTGTGTGTGTGTGGTGTAGCTGGGATGGATGAAGAGCACACACAGTACGGTAACCTGATCCACTGACTGCAGGATGGGACAGGGAGGGAATGGGGCTAAGAATAGCACTGAGCCTGACACACAGCACGCAGAGTACGCCGCCGCCGCCGCCACCACCACCAGCGGCAGCAGCAGCAGAAACATTACTCCACTACAGCTTCCAGAGTACTGCCTGCTGTGAGCGCTCACACACACCATGTGGAAAATACATGTGATTTTCCCCCTGCTCTCCCATGTGGCCGCACTTACGACTGCATGAACACACACAAAGGAAGGTACTGAAAAACAAGCTGAAGGCGTCGCAGGGTTCAGGAATAAAATCAACTGAATTATGGACAAAAAAATTTAAATCTGCAGCGGATACACGGTCAGTTTTTCTACAATAGGAGGCGGGCAGAGCTGGAATGCGCTCAAGGAGACGCACTACGCCTGCTGCAACGGTAAACAGCCGGTCACGTGGTCGTGGTCCTGTATGCCGTCAGGCTAAATGATGGGGGAGGTCTCTCCCAGCTGCACATCCACTCCCAGCCTTCGTCTCCTCCTCCTCCTCCTCCGACTCCCTAATGAGCAGCAGGACAAAGCCAGGCGCAAAAGGCCCGATTACTGAGACTACAGGAGAGGGGCAGAGCAGGCAACAATACCCAGCATGAAAAACATAAAGCCAGCCATCTTCAACATACACCACACAGCCTATGGTCACATTAGAAACCAAATTATAGGCCTGCAACATCCAGAAACCTCGCACTAGAAATCTGCTGCGTGGTCTAGGAAAATATATAAAAATACTCAAGCCCTTCAATCCAAATATTATTTTAAAAAGCTGAGAATAAAATCAATAGATGACAGATTTTGACATGATTTCTTTAATTTATCAAGTAGAAATATTTACTGCAGATATATCAATAGTATGAATATAAACTGAAATATTAGCATTGAGGTTTTCGGTAAGAGAAGGTAAGCAAGGTTAAATGTCTTTATATTTTATGGAGCGTAAGATTTATTTTGAAATTTGCAATATTAGAAATTATCATATGCAATAAACAATTAGGAAAATAATGAAAACAGTAATCAGCAGCTGCAGTAACAGCATGTAAACATATAGCTGTAAAAATAGGTCTAATGATCTATTATTGTTATTTTTATAATAATAATAATGTTTGGATTTTGGACTCTAAGTCATCATACTGGACCTGTGAACTCTGAAATAGCTATTTTCAGTTATATTGGACAGTTCACAGACAAAATAATTAAGTGAGAAAATCATCTGCAGGTTAATATTTAATAAAATCAACCTTATTTTGTATCCACACACAGAGTTCAAACCAGTTTAAAATGTGGACACATATTCTGAACCTCCTCCATTTGTGTTCCTAAATCACTCTCTCGTCGTCGTTCTCTTGACTCAACTTCAAAGAATGAAAAACCATTTCCAGCCCAGAGTGTGGACAGCTCTGCTCCTCCCGTCACAGGGTCGTCTGAACTGGAGGAACATTTTGACATGGACAAACACACAGAGAAAAGACAGTGGACGCCTCGAGGCGTCTGCTCACCTCTCACTACCCTAACCCCAGACAGACGAAACACGCCTCTCCCAACCGGAGCGTCTGGTCTTCCTTCCACTCGGTTTTTTGGGGGGTTGCAAAAATAATCCAGCCACGTTACTGGGTTTAAAAAAAAATAAAAAATAAAAAAAAAAATGTTGGAGAGCGCTGGTTTAATCTTTCCCACATGGGAAACAAGTACAACCTGCTACTGCCAGTAATGATAAATAAACGTTCACACAGGTAACAGCCAGTACTGAGAAATGCTGTCAGTGTGCCAGCCACGTTCACAGCTTATAATTTGATCACTTAGTGGTTTATATTACACCAGAGAGTAAAACTGTGAACGTATTATTGTTTATACAAGTAAACAAAGTTAATCTCGGTTAAAAAAAATTGACAAAAATATCGTCGGGACCCCAAATTTTGTTGCTTAATTCCTAACTACCAACCAAAAATCTGCAAAAAAGCCGGAAATATGTCCTAAATGTGTATTCTTAGGGAGGATTGAGTGTTGTTGATAGCTGATCTTTATGTGCAAGTATTCGTTTGTCATGCAGTTGAATTTTTGAAATGTTAAATGTGCCAGGCGCCGTCGCAAGTCATAATTAAACTTTTAGTGGTTTAAATTAAACCAGCTGGGAAACTGTCAAAATGTTAATGAGCATGATGGTTTCTCCAAGTAGAAAAAGTTAATCCTGTACCTGTTGGAGATGAGACAGAAAATTGGATATCAAGACGCCATGTTTTTTTTGTTTAATTCATATTTTTTCCAAACACAATGCCCAGAAAATAATGTATATGGCCTAAATGTGTATTCCTATGTGGGACTGAGTGTAAAATATCTTAAATATCTGATCTTTCTGTCCAGGATTGGTTAGGTCATGTGGACCAATAACTCCTTTTTATACCTGGACATGACACAAGTTATAATTAAACTTTAAGTGGTCTCAACCAGCTGGTAAAACTGGTCCAAGGTTGATTTTGGTGGCCCCTACCTATGATCCAAACTGACGACAAACTTAGTTTTCTGTCCCATCAACAGAGCAAAGACTTGTCCGCACTGCTGTCAGGACACCACGTTCATAATGATCCAATCAAAAAGCTGTTTTAAGTTCCAGAAATAGTTGACATTATGTAAAACTGATGCCTGAACTGCTTCAAAGTCTGATCCATCACTTAAAAGCTTCCATTTAAAAAAAAAAACAGGAACAGCTCTAAAAATCACAAGGGAGAGGCTCGGGGCACGGCTTGCACACAAATCAAAAGCCTCATAAAATATCCTAATGTTTGCAGACGAGAGGCGTAAATAGGGTTAAACTTTACTGGCAGTAGAAGGAGGCTCGGCCCCGGACTCGGTGAGAACACGCCCATTACGCTGGTCCGAGGGAAAGCCTTAAGAAGCCTACCGCCGCCGCGCTGAATGTAGGTTAATGACCAGATACCCAAGCAGAGGACAAGAACAATGAAGCCTTTACTGCTGATTATGGGTTAAAAAGGAGGAGGGAGGGCAGGGGTGAGCGCGGGAGGGATTAGAGCAAAGGTTAGGACCTAGGCGTGGGTCTTGTTCTTATTTCCAGCGCAGCACTGAGCTCACATGACCGGGCCAAACACTGGGGAACTGTTGCTGAACAAGGAAACTTCATTATCCACGGTGCACACGGAGACTAAAATAACTCATTCAAAATTATCAAAATCCTGAGAATTGGCAGTAATGACAGAGAGCTAAATATATGACTGTAATGCATATCACTGATTTATTTTGTGGAGCAGCTCTCCAAGTAATGAGCCAACACTGGGGGATTAACAAAGTGAATATACAGTGAGTAAATAAAAATGCCTCGTCACCCCCTGGACACATCCCCCAAACCTTTCAGAAATCAGCGCCCACCTCTTTCCATTTCAACAGAGGACAAATTGTGGGCAGCGTTTTAAAAGCCCCCCTCCCGGAGGCAAAAGACGCCACCTACACGACTGTAAAACAAAACACATCTGCAGCTAACAAGGTGTCACAACCGCAAGGAATCCCATCTCCTGGGCTCCGTATGAGCAACGGGCCGGCCGCGGTCTGAAAAATAAACCGCGAGGGGGGGGAAACGTCGTGTCAGTTTTCATTAGGACATTCAAGACACGACTCCATCTACACCTGTCACATCCTATTAAGCCCGACGAGCCGTCGATCCGATCGCAACGCCGACACATGGCC
>OOFC01029909.1:0-13549 GCA_900323345.1 Pseudochromis fuscus | reverse complement strand
CTCCCGCCTGCTCACGCTCATCGACCCGCTGTTGCCTCTCGGTGTTCTCGCAAAATGCCTCAACGCCTATGCAGGTATGTGGGAGGGGGGCGTGTGCACGCAGTGTTGCGTACGTGCCGCTTCACGCCTCATTTAGCTCTAGAAAACTTTCCGGCGCCACCGTAACAGAACACTGAACATCAGGAGGATTTATGTATAAACCAGAAGATGTGGGAGGAAAGAAAGATGAGAATTATTAACCCGCTGCTCGTCCACACTGTTCAACCTCTCATCACTTCTGCACTAAACACAAAGTCTGTGTCAACCCATCGTTTGACTTGGATTTATTTTCATCACTGTGGCATGGACCTGTTGGATTACTGGTTTGACTGGTCAGCCAGATATTAATAACTCTGTGAACAAAGGAAGACTCTATTCCTCCAACAGTGTTATACAGTGAGTACAATACATACAGATTTATTCAAAATCATCATTTGAAGTCTCATAATTCCTCAATTGAAGACTTAAAGTAGTTGGTTGAGAAGCGACACACTCACAGGAGGGATTATACGATTATGCTTTATCGAGATGTGGCCCCTTGAGATCTGATATGAAAGATGTGAGTAATGCACATTTAAGTAAACAGGACAGTTTTACATTTACAGTAAATTATATTATTTCTGTTTATGGAATATACGTCGTGCTTTGTCTATTATTGACATGCTGACCAGTTCTGTAACTTGTTCAGCTGTTACTGAAATGTATAAACATCTAACGTGTGCTGAAGCCTGTACAAACATCAGACTAAGTATGATAATATTTAAGACAGCCAATCTTTAATGATGACAGTGATTTGTTGCCATAGGATCTGTGTGTATAAAAAGAGAAAGCACTCAGAGAGCACAAGCTTACACCAAGGCATCATCCAGCTGTACTGATGCTATAGACTGAACACTGCTGCCCTCTTGTGGTGAAATAACAACATCTTTTCAAAACATTTCCCATTAGAAGAGACAGGGGGAGTTCTGGATGTAGGATTTTGTTTGGACGGGATCCCATTCACTGATCCCTCTGATCTTATCAAAAAATAATAATTTGTTTTTGAGGGAATATCCTATCTCTCAAAAATAAAAAACTCATTGAGCTCTGTTCTGTAATTCTTCTGTAATATATCTAACTGACAAAGAGCAAACAAAAGCAACTATATTATTTTTGTTTTAATCTTTATTAAAACTTTCACCAAAGCAATACACTGTGTCTTTGTCTCTGTTGCTGACCTTCGTCCTCCTCCTCCCAGGTGCAGACTGTCAGACGGTGCAGCGTGCAGCAGGAAGCAGTAGTCTCAGCGCTCTGGGCAGGAACACGGCCGCGCTGCTCGGTGACCTCACGGCAGGAGCCTCCAACTGGATCCAGTCCTTCCTGGACCCGATGCGGACTTCAGGCGGGACACGCTCCCAGTCGTCACCACTGAGAAGGAACGAAACACAAAGGGCGTCCACTGGCACCTGTGCAGCAAACTCAGAAGTTCACATTGAATACCCAGAAGGTTTTGAGCCCCTGCGCTCCGAGTGCCTGGCTTTGGTTCACCCGACATCCTGCCCCGTTATCAGGAACCCGTTTGTGTCTCCACTGCTGGCTCCGAACAACCTGCTGAGAGGCCTGCCGCCCACACACATCGTGGTATGAGAGTTTAGATTTCCTACAAACACTGTAGAGCTTTCAGAGAATATTTAATTTATTGGATTTCATGTGTTTAAAAGCCCTGTGTTATAGTCTGTTATCGTTTCTGGGTTGTTTTTTTCGACTGTTTTGTGTCCACGCAGGCCTCGGCTCTGGACGCCTTACTGGACGACTCTGTGATGTTTGCCAAGAAGCTGCGAGACATGGGCCAGCCTGTGAGTCTGACCGTGGTGGAGGACCTCCCACACGGCTTCCTCAGCCTGTCACAGCTCGCCAAGGAGACGGAGGTCGCCACAGAAATCTGCGTGGCACGAATGAGGGCAATCTTTCAGCAGGAAAACCCGACACACACTCGTCACAAACGACAGAAGCTGGAGGAGACTCATCAGAGCGTCAGTCCATCAGGCTGATCCATCTGTTGGTGGCGAGACTGTTGTTTTAAAATGTGGGGGAAAAAACCTGACTTTATGTTGTGAGAATGATGTTGTGAATTTAAGAAAAGGGAAACAAATCAGGGGAATTATAAGGGAAGCTTAGGCGTACTGCACTTTAAAGCTACACCGCACAGCATTTTCTGTAGGCAATGATGTCTAAGAGAGCCACTAAAACCTTCAGCTTTCTACAACCAGCTTTAATAAGATGCTCCTAAATGATGATGTAAAAAAAAAAAAGGACATCGATGAGTATTTTTCTACCAAGATTCACATCTACCTTCAGCTCAGTTGCACGATAAGAACAGACAGAAACTCAGAAAATCACCATAACCAGCTCCTGCAGTAATTTACTACCTGATGTACTGACACACTGTGTTTAAGACCTGGCAGCTGTTGTGCCTTGAATTTAAAGCTCTGCTGAAGATGCACAGTCTAAAACTGACCTGGTTTACTCGTAAAAGAAGCACATTGCAGGTGCACTGTATTATCAATATAGTTATTATTGTTATATTTGGGTTAAATATCTGATATTTTGTCGCATGTTTACAACACATTGATGAAGAGGCCTTCACCTTGTATTCACCAGCAGCATCTGGCTGTACTGTACATTAATTATTATTTCACTTACATGTTGTTTTATTTAAAGCCTGTATTAAATCCAAACTACAAGATTTTTTCTCTACTTATTTGAAGTTGAGGAAGAAATATGAAAAGTACACGATGTTGACTGAGACCTGAGCTGCTAATCTGTTGGAACAACCTGTTCAGTGCAGACACCTGATGAACCCCCTGACCCCATTTTAAAAGTTAAATAATTTAATGAGCTTTGCTGAATTGATTTTCAATGGTAGATAATTTCTGTTATTTCTGTACACAAGCTTGTTTTACAAGATATTACTGACAGATGAAACACATTTTAATCCTAAACAAATCTTAAATCTTAGCCTCACTATCAGAATAATTGTCTGGAGTCAGAGTTATTTGGCACAGCTTGACATTTCCCAGACGCTTGTTAACACCACATCAGCTGTTTGCACTATTTGCTCTTGTCGCTCTGGTCTGGGATCTCAGATATGATGTGTGGAGGTGTTTGCCTTCACATGGGTTTCCCTCGTTTTCAGCATCTTCTATTGGTTCTCCCTCGGTGTCAGCTGTCAGTGACGTTGACAAGGGGAGGCAGTTTAAATTTAACGGGTTAAATGGGACATGTCCCAGTCTGCAGGCGTCCAAACACAAACCACAATGTTGTTCCTCGTGTTCTTTGTGTTGGTGGCCACAAATGGTGAGTCAGACTTTTCGTACACAAGTGTTTTATGTTGTCATAGTTTACAGATTTCTCAAGATGTGGCAGTGATGGTTTTATATCTTGAACGTGAATTTGAATAACAGTGAATAAGTCCATTCCAGTGATTTCTTCATTTCAAAGTTTGTCTCTCGTCTCTGTCGCTGCCTCCTGCACAGCTGCCCTCGGCTATGATGATAAGATCGTTGGCGGCTACGAGTGCAGCCCTCACTCCATCCCCTGGCAGGTGTCTCTCAACAACGGCTGGCACTTCTGCGGAGGAACCCTGATCAATGAGCGCTGGGTGGTCAGCGCTGCACACTGCTTCAAGTAAGTTAGGATTCAGTTAAACCCACAGCAACAACACACTTTGATGAAAGATGACTATGTGTGTCTCTCTTCCTGTCACTGTTTCTGTGTTGTCCCTCAGGGGTGAGGACATCGAGCTGCGTCTGGGTGAGCACCACATCGGCTACAAGGACGGACCCGAGCAGTTCATCGCTCCCGCCGTGATCATCCCCCACCCAGAGTACGACCGTTACACCGTCAACAATGACATCATGCTCATCAAACTCGCTGAGCCTGCAAAGTTCAATCAGTACATCCAGCCCGTCGGTCTGCCCAGCAGCTGCGCTCCAGCAGGAGCCCACTGTCTGGTGTCAGGCTGGGGAGCCACCAAGAGTCCATGTAAGTCTGAAAAAGAGGTTTGCACAAAGACACGATATGAATGCTGTTACTGCTCATATCAACATAGGATCAGACCAGAGAGTCTCTTACAACGTGTCTCTCTGTTCCCAGTCGGTTGTCTGAAGTGCCTGCACTGCCTGGAACTGCCCACCCTGCCCCAGGAGGACTGTGAGCGCTCCTACCCCAACAGGATCACCTCCTCTATGTTCTGTGCCGGCTTCCTTGAAGGAGGAAAGGACTCCTGTCAGGTACATGGAGGATGAACATGTAATCAGATAACTTATGATTATCAGTCCACAGGAAACATCTTTTCGTGCATTTTGCAGGCGGTATCACGTTTTTGGGTTTTTTTGTTGTTGTAACTGCTTTTTGTTGTGTTTCTTGTATAAGTGAGTGTTATTTTTGAATATCCTCCATCAGGGAGATTCTGGTGGCCCTCTGGTGTGTGATTTAGAACTCCAGGGTGTGGTCTCCTGGGGATGGGGCTGTGCTGAGGAAAATCGCCCCGGTGTTTACACCAAGGTAATGTGACCTCTGACTAAAGTTGTCTGTGCAAAAAAATTTAAATAAAACACTCTGTACTGTGTCTAAAATGTTGAGGTCTGGATAAAGATTTGTGTTTTTTCATTATTTTCTCTTACCTCTCTTGGTTTTTCTCAGAGGTGACTTGCTTAGTTAGACAAGCTGATTATTTGTTGTTACTTTTTACAGAAAGTGTCGTCACTGTGACATCTGACATAACACTTTTACATAATGACATTACTCTAAATGTCATTTTGCACTTTTACACCTTATTAACTTCTTTAAACTGCTTGCAAACCCCTAACATGCAGCAACGCCTCTTATTTTCTGTGTGTTTGTCACTGTCTTCTCCTGCCTCCGTCTCTTTAAAAAAATATTTCTTTTCTTTCTCCACAGGTCTGTAAGTTCACTGACTGGATCCACTCCATGATGGCCTCCCACTGAGGAAACACACCCACTCACTCCACATGTGGACCATATTCATACAGTTTTACTGACCTGTTCATGACTTGCTTGTAAATCAAGATTTAACAGTAAAATATCACCATGATGAACAAGCTTATACAGTCTCTGGTATTTTATTCACACAAATCTACTTCATGTGTCCTTCAACGTAATAGAGGTGTTGAGTTTATAAATGAAAACATTTTTATTACTAATACTTTTATCAGGTTGATCTAAAGGCTGCCTGGTGTAAACTCCTGTCAGGCAGTATCTGCTAATGGTTTGTGGTGATGTGTGTGAAGTAGGGTCTGTCAAGTGATTTTATTTAACCTTTTTCTACCAAAATATCTCTTGATTCCTCTGAGGTTATATCCATTCACAACACACAAATCTTCACAAATGCATGAATACTGGGAATGGTGTTTAAATTTTCCTGAAATTAGAAAATAAGAGGAAAATGTGTTTAGAAATTAGTCAGGAGAAATATTAATTACACAATCAGTAGTTGGAAGGAGTCAGATCTTGAATTTAAAAATTAGAATTAAAATGAATTCACAGGATGCATGCAACAGTATATGTACACAACCTGTAAAGAGTATAATGTAATGTAATGTAATTTAATGTGATGTAGTATAATATAATATAATTAATATAATATAACATGGACATGTAATATGTGTATACGACGTACCCCTTTTTGCCAGCAGGTGGCGGTAGCGTGGTGGAGTCTTCCATGTGATAAACAGGAGAGAGACACCGAGGAAGAGGAGACGAAGAAGAAGGCGACCATGTTGATTTAAAGGAAGAAGAAACACAATAGAGGCGATTTATATCAAGAAAAAATCAGTTACTAACGCGAATTGCTAAAGAAGCAGTTGATCGACCGCACACTGAGTATCCCTGGTAAAATAACACAGAAACTAAAGGTAGGTTTCCGGAGACTTGGACGCGTCCACTTCCTGTTAAAAACACCCGAGTTGTTGTGAGCACGGAGCTAACGTTAGCGAGTTATTTGTGCTCCATTAGCCTCGAGGCTGTGTTCTGTATAGCGTTAGCGGTACAACTACACATGTAACGAAAACCTTGTATCAACGTCATTTAAACCTCAAAAGCATATTCCAGTAATTCGTGAACTAAAAACACGTAAAAGTTTATTTCGATGTTCTAACGGCTTAGCGGGTAGTTAGCTTAAAGCTGGTTTAGCTTTAGCCTAACGCAGCATTAATGTGACGTTAACGTGACTATTTACAAATGGTAATTAGTGGAATCATACAGAGTCATATTGATGAGTTAAATATTTTGGATTTAATTAGACTTAATTGTTTTGTATAAGAGGTGTAGAAAACAGTAAATCGAGACGGTCCAAGAAAGTCAACGTAAAGTTATAACACTGGAATAATTAACAATCAATACAAATTGAGACTTTTTCCGTTTGTCTCAGTCAGACCTGGAGCCTTCACTTTCCGTTAGACTTATTTAATTAAATCCCGGCAGTTTGGGCTCTGTTAATCTGCCACCTGGCAAGTTCACCTGTGCAGCCTCAAACCAAAGCAGTCACTGAATTAACTGCTAAAGCCTTTCACTGCTACCAAGTATAGCTCAGCACTGATCAGAATCACTATCTTTGGTTTTACTTTAACGTATAGATTTATTCTTAAGAAGACTAAAAAGTTACTAAAGTGATGCCAACATTTGTTTTGGAAATTGGCTTCCAAATGGCTTGTGAGCTAAATTTAAAGGGATAAAAACAATGAGTTGTATTTTAAAGACAGAGAGAGTTTTACCTTCACAGACCGAAAACATTCGGATGAAATCAGTAAAAGGAAAGGCTTGTCTAGGCTTAACAACTCCATATACATTTGAATTGTGATAATTAACATTCACATTGGCTTGTTTTTGGCTGATGACCACTAGCTTTCATATAGAACTATAGGCAGTTTATGTGAGCAGGGTTTGCCGGTTTTCTTTGTAGTGTGAGCATAAACAGCTCATCTTTTGGTTGTAAGCTGCTTACCTGAAAATAAATAAATAAATCAAGGCATTATTTTAGGCTTTAGGAAAATTATTTCACTGTCCTTTGACTCTTTATCATCCTAATGGACTGTTTATGATCTATTTTGAAACTTTTGTTCTTGGATTTCTTTCAGGTGACAGGTTTGAGTTGTTGGCTTTGACTTTGGGGAGGCAGCGGGTTGATCACAGCCACACTCTCACACTTCACAGACCGAGCTGAAGACCTGTGGTGTCGAGGGAGAGAAGGTCAAACACCCGGAGGATAAAGGAAACGCACACTGAAGACTCAACAAGGGTGGAAAGCTTTTTTGGCTTTGGACTAGATAACCCTTTGTATGACTCGTGATTTCAGGATCCTATTTTTTTTTTCACACGTGGAGCAACATATACCCACATTGTGGAAATATACGGAGAGCATTACAGACTATATGATTCTGGGGAAAAACTTGTACAAAGCTGGACATCTTTTTTTCAAGAACAGGGATATTGAGCAACTCTTATGGACTCAAAGTGGAAACAAGAAATATTGTTCAATTTAGAAACAGAAGTTTAAGTATTGAACTCAGAGTATATTGAAGAAGCTATTCCCCAAGTTCAGATTGCCTTAGTTGTTCTATTTCAGGACTTGAACCGCTTTGATACTTGTTCACATATAATTTTTCTATATTGTGGACAAGTATATTCATGCATATGAATGCAAATTTCTCTTCATTTTGAAGAGCTCTTGTGTAAAAACGTGTTTTTTGTTCTTGTACGTCAGTCACTCTGTTGTTGAAGGGGACCGAACTGCACGTACATGTGTATATGTAAATACTACGAATCCACTTCTGTTGTAAAAGCTTTGGACTTACAAAGAATAGAGAATATTGTTTGTTAATGCTTTATTAAACTTTTTTTACTTTTGAAGAGAATTTTTAAAAATAAAAACCTAAGAGGCAAAAATCTAATACGTGGAAGGACGAAAAAAAACAACAACAAGCAGAAGTAAGAAAACAGGAAAAATGGCAACAGCCAGAACAGAAAACGTCGGCCCGCTCGTCATGGGACTGAATAAGCAGAACGGGCAGCTCAGAGGACAGACCAAACCAGCTTCAGTCCAGCCAGCACCCACGACTCAAGGAAAGGCTCCGGTGGGTGCTCCGCAGAAAGCAGGCGGCACCGCTCAGGACGGAGGAGGCATTAAGTTTGGAGATGACTGGAAAAAGAGCCTACAGCTCCCCCCCAAAGACAACAGGGTCAAAACCTCAGTGAGTCAAACCTGATAACAGTTTTCTGTCCTCTTTTAGCCGACGCCTGTGCTTCTACAGTGATGCTAATTGCTCTGTGTCCACTGTTGTGTAGGATGTGACAGCCACTAAGGGGAATGAGTTTGAAGATTACTGTCTCAAAAGAGAACTCCTGATGGGAATCTTTGAGATGGGCTGGGAGAAACCTTCCCCTATCCAGGTACTTTTTAAAAATATTTTTCATTTTTTTTCTCACTATGTGATGTTATCCTGCTTAAACTTAATTTTTCTGGAAAAGTAGCAGTTACTTTTTTCTTACATAATCACTAGAAACTAAACAAAAATACCAATTTAGAAACTTTTTTGGTATCTTGCCTTTTAATAAATAGAGAGTAGGTCACAGTAGAGTTGCATAAAGGAAACTAAAGGAGAGACCAGCAGTAGTCTTAAGGCTGTGTTTTTGAGACTAACTTTATAAAAACCTTTTGTCCTTTCTAACTCAGTACAGATATGATTTACTTTGTTGTTTCTCAGTATTAAAAACACAAATGTACTAAAGCTTAGATTGTATTATTTCCTGTCAGTGTAGAATTATCATGTGAATGAGAGCAGTAGTGATGGATGGATTTTGGTTGGTTGCAGGAGGAGAGCATTCCCATCGCCCTGTCTGGACGGGATATTCTGGCCCGGGCTAAGAATGGAACAGGAAAAAGTGGAGCCTATCTCATCCCTCTGCTGGAAAGGATAGACCTGAAAAAGGACCACATACAGGGTGAGACTCTCGTAATGGAAACCCGACACTCTGCCTCCTAATGTGTGTTTTGTCTGTTCGGTGATTTGTTTTGTTGGACCGATGCTCTGTGTTTGCTGTTATTGAAACCTGCTCTCTCTTTTTCTCCCCCCCTCAGCCCTTGTCATGGTGCCGACTCGTGAGCTGGCTCTGCAGGTGAGTCAGATCAGCATCCAGATCAGCAAACACCTGGGAGGAGTCAAAGTCATGGCCACCACCGGGGGCACCAACCTGCGAGATGACATCATGCGCCTGGATGAGACCGGTAAAGATCTGCAGCACTTTTTACTGACCTACTTCATGGTGTTTTAACCACAGAGCAGCGACCACCGTCTGCACACACACATCATCCTGTGCTGACAGATATTACATTATCACTGCAACACTGTAGAGTTCAGCTCCTCTGTAGTGAAAGGACAAATGTGTTTTGAACTTGTCTTTTGTGTAGACAAAGTAGTGTCCTGTAAAAACGATTTCACAGCTCGGGTCATTTGTAATGATGTTTTCCGCTTCAGTGCATGTGGTCATTGCCACCCCCGGCAGAATCCTGGACTTGATAAAGAAAGGAGTGGCGAAGGTGGATAGAGTCCAGATGATGGTGATGGATGAGGTAAACAGGAGACATTTATTTCCAAATACAAATCACTGGTGTTATATTGTGTGTGTCACTGCAGCGTTTGAGTTGTTTTTAAAAAGAGCAGCTTCATGTGAAATGGTCTTGTCCTGTTTCCTCTCAGGCGGATAAGCTGCTGTCTCAGGATTTTGTGGTGCTCATCGAGGATATCATCAGCTTCCTGGCCAAGAACAGGCAGATTCTGCTCTACTCTGCAACCTTCCCCATCAGCGTGCAGAAGTTCATGGTGAGCAGTCGGCTAATTGCTGCGCTGCTCGTCCAACCCGATGGCTCGGGGCCACTTGGCACCACTTGGCTCGCACTGCAGACCAGGCTGCTCTCCCACTGCGCCCAGATCTGTTTGTGTTTGTTTGCCGTAGACTTTTCCAGGCCTGTCTTCATCCAATGCAATTAATGCTCGGATAGTTAGCTTTTAAAACCCTTTGTACTTTGCAGTGCAATTATGTGAGCAGGTTTATTTTAATCCTTTGTGTATCCGGGGAAACTACACGTGAATATATGTTTTCAGTAAAGAAAATATCTAAATTTAAAGTAGCAAACTGACTGAACACATTTAAAATTAAAAATATAAATGTCCACTCTAAACCATTAACTGTTTGTGTGTCCTTGCTGCAGGCGAAGCACCTTCAGAAACCCTATGAGATCAACCTGATGGAGGAGCTGACTCTGAAGGGCATTACTCAGTACTACGCCTACGTCACTGAGAGGCAGAAAGTCCACTGTCTCAACACGCTGTTCTCCAGGGTGACTGACTAACTCTGATCTCATTGCTGATGCCCTTCTTTTGATTTTGGAGGATAATTTATCCCCCGTGTTTTTCTTAAACATCACCAAAGTCATTGAAAATCCAGTTTACATTTCCTGACTTGCCATGGATGAAATGACTAATGTCTCCGTGCTGTATCCTGTTTCTTGTGCCACAGCTTCAGATCAACCAGTCCATCATCTTCTGTAACTCCACTCAGAGGGTGGAGCTGTTGGCCAAGAAGATCACTCAGCTGGGATACTCCTGCTTCTACATCCACGCTAAAATGATGCAGGTGAGGATGAAGCCACAAGACCGTCAATAACAACAAGCGGTGGTGTTGTTTTAAACTATTAAGAGGAACATAAAACTGTATTTACAGCCTGCGTCAGTTCCACAAACATGGATATGTCTTTTAAAGGTTTATTAGACAATTTCCAAATAACATTTTCATATATTTTACCGCTCATTGGTCACATGCTCTGTGTTTTTCAGGAATACAGAAACCGTGTGTTCCACGACTTCAGAAACGGACTCTGCAGAAACCTGGTCTGCACCGGTGAGTTTTCACTGAGTGCTCACACCTCTCTGAGTTTCTTTTTGAAGTCTTTATCAGCTCTGGTTTGATCATCTGTCGTCTTCCAATAGATCTGTTCACCAGAGGAATCGACATCCAGGCTGTAAACGTGGTCATCAACTTTGACTTCCCCAAGAACGCTGAGACTTACCTCCATCGCATTGGAAGATCAGGTGAGTTGTTCACTTCTCTGTTGTTACAGTTTCATTGTGGATCTAAGTCTTCAGACAACATAGAGCTGATGCATGAAGACTGAAAGCTCGTTCTTGATACAGATGATCTGAATACAGCATCTAAAAAGCACAACAATCAAGTTTTATACTAACCACATGTTTTGGATCTCAGGGAGGTTCGGTCACCTGGGCCTGGCCATAAACCTGATCACATCCGAGGATCGCTTCAACCTGAAGGCCATTGAAGACCAGCTAGTGACCGACATCAAGCCCATCCCCAGCAGCATCGACAAGAGCCTCTACGTGGCCGAGTTCCACTCAGGCAGCGCCGACTGTGAGGTGGAGGAGGTCGAGGAGAAACCAGGACGCCAACAGGACAGCACCTAAACCAGGTGAGGTGCAGATGACGTCTGGATCTGTGTTCGCAGGCAGCTGTTTGTGTTTTCCCGCTGAGGTCTCAGCTCAGGTGTAAATAGTTCACCTGCGACATTGACTTTCAAGTTGGTGAGTGTGATTGTGCTCAGATACCAAACTCCTGGCTTCAAAATGAATCACCCATTCTATACACAGTCTGTGTGTTTGCTACAAAGTAACACTGAACCAGATGGTTTTTGTAACCTAGCAACAATAAGAAGCACGATGATAATAAGCTCACCAGTGCTTCCAGTGCACAAACAGCTGCCTGTGTGTGGACCCTGATCCTAAGTCATCGTGGTGGTTAATTAAAGACACCACAGTGAAGAGCTGCCTCCCTAATCTGAACTTCTGTCTTCTCTCCAGAACTTTACAACACACCGGGCTTTTGCACAGACATCAGCGCTTGCACACAGGCTTCAGGCAACTCTTCTTTTTCCACATTTGTCACCTTTTTTTTTTTTTTTTTTTTCCAGAGCCTGTCAAATGGATGTAAAGGCTGTTTTTATTTCCTTAGCTTTTCCTTAACAGAGAGCTGCCTCATTGTTTCATTAATGCAGAAAGTTGAGCTTGATTGTTTTGCACCAAACCGGACCACGAGCTCACACTCACACACACGTGTTTCCTGAAATAAAATTAAGTTAGCGAGCACTTGGTGGTGAAACGGAGACGGCAGTGCAGACGAGTCTCAGAGCTGTTTGGAGCCCGTCGTCCTCAGGGGACGGTTTTCTCCGCTGGCGGCAGGGTCGGCCTGTTTTTAATGTTACAATGGTGCACTTACACCAGCCGTCGTCGTGTCCACTTACACTGCTGTTGTCACTTAAGTGCCTTACTTACTCCCATGTGCACTCATCCATTCATAGCCTGCTGTCTCCCGTCATGCAGCAGAGTACGAGCACAAAGATGAAATCAAAAGTAAACCCAACTTTATTTAAACATCCATTATATGCAATGGGGGAAAAAGACAAAACACACACTCTCTCAAGCTGAGAGATGTGTCAACACGGCTCAAACTTCTTTTAAAAAAACATCCTGAATGTGAACGTTTATTTTTAATGTGAACGTTGCAATAAAAAAAGGGCAGCTTTATTTAAATACTGCGTGACTGTTTTTCCCTCCACACTATGAATAATACATGAGCAGAGCTAATGCGAGAAGACGGCCTAAAGACACGAGCCCCCCCCGTCTCCCCACCGGACTGATTCATGGACGCCGGCCTGCAACCACTCACGCAGCATGGGAAAAGCAAGCAGCTTCGTGCTGTTACGTTACGGCTGTTTTCCTACAGACGGCTGCTGTTGTCTGGAGGCTCTTTTACATTCAAATACAAAACCGAAAATAACATTTGGCTGGTGAATACTGTAAATCTATTGGCCGCTGGAGCTGGTGGATGAAAATCCGGTTACCCATCGATGCATCGGAGACTGGTTCAAAACAGCTTTGACCACAAAATTATCAAAGTATCAACAGGTCTGAGGTTGGTGCAGAACGATACGTTGAACTTTCTGTCAGTTCCTCCCACATCTTTTGGATTTTTCGCTTCTATCGTGGACTTTTTTTTTTTTTTTTTTTTTTCCAGCCCTGTCATGACACAAAATTGAAGTTGGTGAATGTATTAGTTGCCAATGTAAACTCTGCAGCCCAGTGGTTGAATGCCAAGCTCTTTGACACTTGTCATTTATGTTGCTGCTGCATCAGAAACTCTTCTTCAGGCTTTTGATGAGACTGGATGTGAAATGGTTTCATGGACCACACACAGAAGTGATTTCAAATAACCTGCTGAGTCTTTAAAGGACCACAAACAAATTCAACTGAACTGATGATGAGTCTTCTTCCTGCAGCAGCAACAACACTTCTTTTTTTTTTTTCTTAATTCCCCGGCACAGCTATGTTTTTATAATTCTGAGAAACAAATGTGAGGATGATCTTTTTTCAGGGGTGGGCTCTGT
>OOFC01029906.1:25774-36346 GCA_900323345.1 Pseudochromis fuscus | reverse complement strand
AAGCTCCGGGCCGCCGATACATTTAGCCTCGTCGAATCAGACCCGGTCAGAGTGGACCACATGAAACTGTTGGAATAAATTCAATAGCAGCTTATAAACAGGAGCGCTCAATAGTCCAGAAAATACGGTAGTTCATTCATTTCTACCATAGACTGTGTGAATGGACGAAGGGTCTCAATAATGAAGTCGAAGCAGAAGGGGAAAAAAAAAAAGTGCAATACTTCCAATGGCCACAAGTTGCTTGATCGAAAAAACTCAATTCACTTCATTTCAATTCAAAAATCATCATTAAGTAGATATTAAAAGGACTATTTTGGGGGTGTGGCTAGTTTGAGACCAGCCTGAACTCCAGTCTCATCCACAACCCGCCTCCTCACTCCTCCCTTCTTCCAAATATGGTCACTTCTGGCTCCAAACAACCAACATGGCGACGTTCAAATACCAAACTCCACAAACCAACAGGTGACGTCCTGTTAGCTTTGTTCCTGTGGTTTCTACCAAGTTTTCTTGTTTTCCTTGGCCAGTGCTTGATGCTGATTGGCTGCTGTATCCTGAACACCTGTGAAAGATCAGTCTGCTTGTCTTTTGTAGCTGCAACTGCTTCAACACACTCTCCAACATGTTCATCCTCTAATAATAATAATTCATTCAGCCTGTTCATGTCTGAGTTGTAATATTTTTGCTCCATATGACAGAGAATAAGCAGTTTTATCCAGCACAGTTTACTGGTTTTAGATTTCCTGGTAAATAAACAGTTTTCTGGTCCCAGTGCAGGAATACAAGCTCTAAATATTTCCAGATATAGAGATTGAACCTCGTCTGTCCACACGACTGACACGCCACCCGTGACAGTGTTGACATAGTGATGATTGAACCAGATAGAGGTGATCCGGTGTGCGTTTCACAAATACCACAGGTCTTATCAGCACGTGATCGGATCTTGGAGAACTGGTAAGTCAATGTTGTTGTTGGAGGTGAATGAGGTTTTGGCTCAACTCACACTGGGCTACGTGGAGTGTTATCTTGGAAACGGAGACTAATCTTACACTCACATCTTTACTGGAGAGAGGAGGCAAACACTGGGGTTGCCAGGTTTTCTTTTTTTAAGTAGTGTTGACATGTGTAAAGCCACACATGTCCAACAACCCCACACCTGGACGTGAAGCCTGACTGTCCCAAAAACCTGCGTCTCACCCCGAGCTCACGGCTAATGTCTGGATATTTATCGCTGAGATAAAGAGCTGAATTTATTCCTTCTCGGGGGAGCTTGAAATAAGTCACGGGTGAAATATGAAACGTCACATTGTATTCAGTCAAAAAAAGGACAAACTACACACAGGAGACATACAGCTGTTACATCTTGATCTGTTGGTAATGACACTATAGCAATCTAGTGCAGTTCAAGAGCTCCTGAAGTTTTTGGGAGGTGAGCAAACTTCTGAAGATGGGTGTGAAACATACTTTTCTGGTCCAAAATCCAGAGAAGAAGAAATACTTAAATGTCGATACAGTAACTTCCTGTCCTGCCCTGATTTCACTCCACCGTGTGACTTTTAAATGATGATACGAGAGGACTCATGGCTTCAATACTTGATCTATGCCGTCCCATTTTCCTGCTGGAGAAGATGCATCATCCTTTCCATCTCCACCACTTTAACTGCTCTTGGTTGTGGAGGTCTGGACCACAACACATCCAGGAGTCTTTCCACGCTGCCACTTTGAACTGCTCCAGAAATGTGACTGTTCCTGAGAGTTTGCAACAGCTGATAACAATCAATGAGAAATATCTGGATTTGCTTTGACAGCTTGTAACTCAGTACTTAGTAACTCAGATATGTGACGGCTGTTTCTATAAAGAATAAAAAATAAACTCTTTATTTTTCTATTATATTGTTATTTATCATGTCTATTTTATTGATAGTAATCGAAAATACAGAAAGAAATCAAATGCAAAAACATGTCCCTGTAAATAAATCTGCTGCCCTGAATCTCGACCACCACACCATGAAGACATCTCAAGCCTTTCAATTTCAGTTACACTATAATGACTAATACCAATGGAGCTTTGTTCTGAGCTGTGGACCTGACAAACACTGCTTGTTCTATATGATGCCAAGTTTTCTACTGGACTGAAGGTAAAAGCTCAACAACAACCGAACTAAAGGAGGAGATGTTTGCACTGAAGTGGATGCAAACAGAGATGAGATCCACATGTTGTAGCCAGGAAAAGAAATTCATAAATTTATATTCAAACTGGAGCAGGACGTATGGAGGCTGTTAGTTTCTCCCAAAGTAGAAGGAAATATGTTGTGTAGTAACTCCAGAGTCGTCATATTCACACAAATGTTCAATATAACAGATGCAACCAAAAAAATGCTGGAGTGTTTTAACACAGAACTGGGTAAATATTGGACAAGCTGGGTTCATTTAATTCAGTAAGATGGGTGTAAAACCAATAAAATGTTGGGTAAAACCATTGAAATGTTGGATAAAAACTACGAAATGTTGGGTAAAGACAATAAAATGTTGGGAAAAACCATTGAAATGTTGGATAAAAACTATGAAATGTTGGGTAAAAACAATAAATAGTGGATAGAATAAATGAAAAATGTTGGGTTAAAATTACTAAGCATTGGTTAAAAACAACAGAAATGTGGATAAAAACAATAAAGTGTTGGTAAAAACAATAACACGTTGGTAAGAACCTTAAAATGTTTGGTAAAAACCAAATTGTTGGGTAAAAACAATAAATAGTGGGGAATAAATGAAAAAATGTTGGCTTGAAATGATAAAGTATTGGTTAAAAATGACAAAAAGTTGGGTAAAAACAACTCATATTGGCAGTTTAAATGAACCCAGTTTGTACTACAATGTAACATTTACCCAGTTCTGGGTTAAAACAACCCAACTTTTTGTAGTGTGTATGATGTGCACAGTTCGGCTGTTTGAAGATTTTACCAAGTAATACTGAGGAAGTAACACATCTAATTACATCTACTGTTGAGTGCGCTGTTACCTTGTAATTGTATTGTTGTAAACAAACAGGCTGTGGGTAACATCACTACCTTATGTCTCCTCTTTAGGACTTGCTCTGTAGCTTCACCTCCTGTTGCAAACCTCTCGTGTTCGTTCGAGCGACGACCATAAAAAAGTTTCCATTATAATAAATGTCATTATTTTATTAACACACTTTAATAGGAGACATTATTTTATGATCATTGTGCAGAGTGTCACATTACAGAGTAGCACATTCATGCCTCCTGAACACCAGACATTACTGAGCTGACAGATGATGGAGAGTCTCATTAATTTAATTTACTACGGCCATCATCAAGCTGAAAGTTAACTTTGGCTCTGACTGTGTGAGCATTTACTGGCTCCCTGGTTCACTGCCAGCTCAGTCTCAGAAATCCCAGTCAGGACAGTTAGCTCGCAGTGCTAATGAGGACCATTTCTTCTGCACTGGGGACAAGCTAAATATTGAGTTTGATAACAATCTTTACAAACAGTGAAAGTCTCGATCTGCTGAAGATAGAAGAGGAACATCTGAATCTCCTGTTTACACTTGGTTTTAAAATGCATCAAGTGGACAGACATGTGTCTCCAAACTGTCCTGCTGACCACATGTGTTGGACAGATATTGAAAGATGTCATCACATGCATCCTCCACATGTGAATGAGTGATCGGATATCAGGCCCAGCACTAAATACAAGTGTGAAAGACCCACAAAACACATTGAGATCCAATCACTCAAATGTGGCCACATATCGTTTGTAGTGTGATGCTAATGCGTCCTGATGTGTCTCTGATAAAGACGTTCACTCTGCTACTGTTCTTGTGTTTAGTCTCCTTTGTCTTGCACCGTGCTCCCCAGACCTCCTCCTCATCTGGTTTGAGTGATCAGGTCTCAATTACCCCTTTTCCACCAGTTCCTGACTTAGTCCCAGTTTGTTGTGTTTCCACCACCGTGAGAACCGACCCCAGCCGCTAAAACAGGGGCCACCTCTGGTCCCACTTCTTTGCTGGACCAAACTTAGCACCGATTAAGCAGCGACTACACCAGGAGCTGGAGGAGCGACGGTAGAAATACAGCTAGTGATAGTAGTAGAGTAAAGTGATGAAAATACTGTTTTATCTCTGGTTCTCAGTGTAGACTGTAAAACCAGGGACAGCACTTCTATGCACATGATAACTCCTCCATTAAAACATTATTACAGAGGGTGCACTTTGCCGACATATGCGATCAGGAAGGACATCGTAATTTAGTAAAACTGAATAAATACCACACGTACCGATGCAAAACTGCTTTGTTAAATCAATCATGTTGTAACTAGAATATCTGCTGAAAATATAATGTTCCCATGGACTGATAGTAACAGGGTAACAGTAGTTTGTTAACAGCAGCTAGCTTGCTCGCAGCCGGTTGTTGTGAACCGGCTACCTCTGCAGCGACATACTGACGTTTTACTGTGACATGGCCCCAACTTGGCTCCTTGCCAGTGGTAAAACAAACCGGTTCATAGGAAAAACAGGATCTGAACCAACTAACCACCAGGACTAGAACCAGACCGGAACCAGCACCCGTTCTTATTTGGTGGAAAAGGGGTAAATGTGTCCTGGTGGTCGTATGTACTTGTATCCTGCTCTGTTCAAAACCAAGTGTGAACAGGGTTGACATTTTGATCCAGAGGTTTGAGATGAAAACTTCCACATTTCCAACTCTGCAGCATTAGAGATGATGGTGCACTGGATTACACTTTAAGGTGTAAATGCATCTGTAACTGAAATTCAAGATGTCTCTGAAAACAGTAAAATACTCAGGATCTTATAAAACAGTTGTGCAGAAGTCAAACTGGAACTTTGGAAAACTGCAACATGAATTTCTAACTAATAATGGATCATTTAAAAAAAAAAAGGAATTAAAATAATTATTATGTAAATGTTTTTGTATGATTGGTGATGTTGGTAGTATCATCTAGACTGATGTAACTAAAGCAGAATAATAACTAAGAAGAGGTTGTTGAACAGTGTCAGTGTTTGTGGAGCTCCGCTTGGCACATGGTGAGACACTTGGTATTATTGGCGATTACAAGGTAGTTCAGGGTAAACTCTTCCATTACACCAGCCTTAACTGAGAGCTGAGGACAAGAACCAAGACTAAATTAAAAATAAACAGTGTAAAAACAAGAATGCAAAAGATAACAAAACCTGATTTCAGAGTAAAGCTCTGTTTAGCAGCTGGGAGGAGCTGGAGTTGTTCTTGGCAGCGCTGCAGTAATCCGCCCGCGTCGGCCATTAATAAACAGCTGGTTTATCATTGAGCTGCGTCCAGTAAAGTGTCAAAGCAAATGGGTCAGAAAATGCCTCGCACTCCATTTCTTCTTAATCTGGGTGAATGGGTTTCTTAAAGCTGTCTGATGTGTAAATATGGAAATCTGGATGTGGCCTGTGGGAAATGTTCGTTTGATCATTTCTATTCCCACTCTGGTGTTGGAAATGATTGTAAAGTAATTCTTTATTCTCAATTTAAATTAAAAGTGTATTAAATTTGGACAGAATGAGGGCAGTGTGAGAGTGGAAAAAGTGCAGTACTCCCGATGGCCACTAGATGCTGCCTCCAATCAACTTCAATTCAGAAATCCTCATTTTTAATCCTGAAATATTCAGTCAATACATTGTATCCACAAGTTGTTCTGATGTCATTAGATAAAGTCAAGTCTCCTCTCAGTGATCTGGTGGGAGGAGTTAGGGGCGGGGTTAGTCTGATTGACAGGTGGTCCATCTGAAAATTATTTAGCATTAAGGAGATATTAGGCTTCAAAAAATGTAAGATCTAAGGGGGTGTGGTAGGTTTGATTGACAGCTCTGGTTTCCAATGAGAGTAAAGTCTCATACACATTGGACAGTGTCCTCGGGTTCAAGGCTCAGACCCGCCCCCTCACTCCTTCCTTCAATCCAAATATGGTCACTTCTGGCTCCATCAATCAACACTGAGAAGTTCAAATACAACTTTCCTCGCTTAAAAATGTCCACAACCCAACAGGTGACATCACATTAGGACAGACTACGGGAGCCTTTTAAGGACACGATTAAACTCATTTTATTTTCTCTGTTTTGCCGTGATCATGAGTTGATTTCTCGAGTTATTTTTCTCATTATCTCAAGAAAGCAAACTTTGTTTCTAGGATAATTTATCTCATTAATGATGTTGTTTTTCCCAAGATAATGAATATGAAGAATAATTTATCTTGTTTTCTCTAGATAACAACATCAACAATAAGATCAATGATTCTATAATCTTGAGAAAACAAAGTTTATTTTCTCGAGAAATCCACTGAAGTTTACTCATTATCAAGACAGAACAGACAAAATAAAAATCAGGTCCTGTCAGGGCTTCCATAATCGTTTTGGATTACCGTATTTTCCAGACTATAAGCCGCTACTTTTTTCTTTGCTTTGCTTTGAACTTAAACACCGGTGTTTCTCATGTATCGGCGGCACGAAGCTCGTTAGCTTTTTACAAGCTAGCAAGCTCCACGCCGCCGATACATTTAGCGTCGTCACATCAGACCCGGTCAGAGTGGACCACATGAAACAGTTGGAATAAATTCAATAGCGGCTTATAGACAGGTGTGCTCAATAGTCCAGAAAATACGGTAATAGGATTTTTCAATTGTTCATCATTCATTCATTGTTCAAGACATTTGTTTTTATTTCAAGTTTTGTCTAATTTATGTGAAGCAGTGAATCCACATGGAAGTTAGTAATGAGCACAGACTATGTTCACATTCATGATATTCATCTCTTCTTGCTGTGTTATGAGTCACAGTGTGCTTTCACAGGTGTGTGGCATTTGGTTAATTACACTTATAAAACACAACAGTCAGCTTGTTTCCTGGCCCTGGTCCTGTTTAAAACTCAAAGTAAAAATGCAACTGACCCATTTACTCTTTTTAACTTTCAAATTTTCTCTGTGGCCCTCCCACTGACACACTTCTGACATCCTCACGTGTCCACACTGATGATTTACAGTGAGGACAGAGCTGACCGGAGGCGGGGAAAGTGAGAGTGTTGATTAAAAGCTGAGCTCAGACGGACGACCAGGAGGGGATCTGCTGCACGCTCTGACCTCACACTCCCACACCTGGATCTGAGTTCGCCTCCAGACAAACTGTGGGTTGTATGTATGATGCATATAGGTGTGTGTGTGTGTGTGTGTGTGTGTGTTTGAGCAGCCTGAGGATCCCACAGCATGCACAGTTGCAGTGAAGTGTGAAGTTGATGACTCAAGTCTGACTGTCAGCAACCATCCTCTTCTCTTTATTTACCATCTCTCATGTCTCTGTTCAGCTGCTCACTGGCTGCACTGGAATGTGTGTGTGTGTGTGTGTGTGTGTGTGTGTGTGATGTCATGACATGAGACGAGAGTAGAACCACAAAAAGTAACTCTCTCCATCAAAACACCTGGAAACACAATTACACAGACTTCATGATCAGATGGGAAGTGAAACATTTCTATTGGTGAGAAAATGCTGTTAGTTCACTCTCATCAGCAGTGGACAGATAAACAAGCAGTAAACAAGTAAAAGATAAAAACAAGTAAAGAATGAGGATGATTGGAAACGGTGCTCTCAATAGTTCAGGACAGACATCAGCAAATCAATAACTTCACCCTGATTCTGATGGAGCATTAAACTGTGTTCACACTGAAGACGAAGGGAATTTCTCCCATGGTGCCCTTAGGAAATAAGTGAATGCAAAAAAGGACCAAAAAGGTAAAAAATAAGGAAAGTAAAGGTTAACCTGGAAAAAAAACACCAGGTAAATAAATCACATAGGGCTGCTGCATTGTGTCCCACCCACAAACCAATCAGAAAGCGTAACCCTTTTACCCTGAGCATTTAGCTGCTGACAGGAAGTGACATGTGTCAGTTTAATCACTGTAATTCCTCGGTCACTTGATTCCAGCTGATTCTGAAAGCTGACAAGCAGAGCTTCCTTACATTACCGTAATGTAGGTAATATGTATGCAACGCTGCACAGCATGACTCCATTCCCCTGCACACATACCGTAATGTATGTAATATATACAAAACGCTGCACATCATGGCATGACTCCATTCCCCTGCACACATACCGTAATGTATGTAATATACATGAAACACTGCACATCATGGCATGACTCCATTCCCCTGGATACTACCGTAATGTAGGTAATATGTATGCAACGCTGCACGGCATGACACCATTCCCCTGCATACTACCGTAATGTATGTAATATATACGAAACGCTGCACATCATGGCATGACTCCATTCCCCTGCACACATACCGTAATGTATGTAATATATACGAAACGCTGCACATCATGGCATGACTCCATTCCCCTGCATACTACCGTAATGTATGTAATATATACGAAACGCTGCACATCATGGCATGACTCCATTCCCCTGCATACTACCGTAATGTATGTAATTTATACGAAACGCTGCACATCATAGCATGACTCCATTCCCCTGGATACTACCGTAATGTAGGTAATATGTATACAACACTGCACGGCATGACTCCATTCCCCTGGATACTACCGTAATGTATGTAATATATACAAAACGCTCCACTTGTCTGCTTTCAGAATCAGCTGGAATCACATCGCTGGTGCAAATGGCCGAGGGATTACGGTAAATTGGTTCATGCTAGTCAGTCTGTATCACCAGCAGTGTCAGAGGGTTAAATAATATTTTACAAAATAGAGAGATATGGAGATTGGCAGAGACTTCACTCAGTTTAATGACCAAAGGAGGCTGTTCTGCAGCAATTAAGAGGCAGTGGTGAGTTTAACATTCATATTACATTTCATTGTATGAGACACTTCTCCTAGTGGCAGGATTTCTGCAACACTGTAACAACAGAAAGTCAGCTGGCAGGAAAGTTTTATCACGTGTTCCTCAAATCAGTAAATCCTGCACCATGGCTGTTTAATTCTGCCCCAGGTGATGCTACTGTCATTATTCAGCTCAAAAAAAGGGGTAATGGGGAATCATACAGGCTTGTAAATGAGCCAGTGTCCATAGTTTCCAAATCTCAGCTGTACATCAACTTTCAGGAGCTGGGATTGAAACCGTCAACACAAACGTCTTCAAGAGTTATGTTGCTCATACAGCGACTTCAACCCTTTTGAATCCTTGAGAGAGAAAAAAAACAAAGACATTTTTTCTGAAACTAATTCTTGCTGCTCTTTAATCTTGCTGACAGCTGACAGTGGATATCACACCTGCTGAAGAACGGCTGCAGGGAAAATTGCCCCGAGAGGCAGAGAAAAACTTCCCTGAGATCTTATCTGAGCAAAGTGACTGATTTAGAGCAAATTTCAGTCAAACCGGGAGAAATTTGCATAGAGCGGCGCACGTGAGGAGAGAGGCCCGTTTATCCTCATCGCCTCCGAACTCAACAGCTTCCTCGACGATGCATCACACACTGGGACTGGACGCTGTAATTAATTTGTATATTTCTACACAGGGATCCAGTGACTCAGACTCTGACTAATTTGGTGGTCACTGATGAAAACTTTTTGAAATGGTTTTATCGGAAATCTCACACCACACCAAAGTACACATTGTAAACAGCCATCATTTGCATCAAGGATTCAGACGTAATGAGGAATATTAAAGGTAATAAATAAAAATTCACAGCCTGAAAAGTAGAGTAAAGATCAGTCTGGGTGAGTGGCTGTTGTCCTGTTGAGACAGACTGACCTCTGACCCACAGAGAAGGACTTGAAGTGTAATGGAGGACGTTCCTGGTGAAGTGTTTGACTGAGTGTGAGGTGCTGAGGTAATGATGCTGCTGCTGCTGCTGTGGAGCTGACCTCTCAATCCCCCTCAGAGAAGTAGCAGCGTTTGCTGTTTGGCCTCAGCACTGTAACTACAACATTTACATTTGCCCCACATTCCTGACGTTATTAGCTTTGCTGATCATAAAACGCGGTGGAAAAAATTGATAAACAAGCTGCATTCCTGTGGAAAACTCAGTGGGAGAGCTGCCTAATGACTCTTCACAGATGTGACGAAGACAATACGGCTGCAGCCAAAACATTTCATTTGGGTTTTTTTTTTTTTTTCAGGGAAGAGATGGAGTCGTCCTAAACCAAATATGGTCATAAACACATCACCTTGTTCATCTGTAAATATGCTGACCGCTAACGTGTGTGTCTGTGCTGTTTATCCTTATTCCACAGCTTTGACCTGTACACTGTAAAAAGTGTCGGGTTGTTTAACCCAGAACTGGAGGAATATTGGACTAACTGGTTAATTAACCCTTTAACGATCAATATTTTGTCATTTTTAACCAACTTTTTTTGTTTTTATTCAATATTTTGTAATTTCAACCCAACATCTGGTTCTTTATAACCAATATTTTACTGTTTTTATCCAACAATTGGTTGTTTTCTGCAGAATTTTGTAATTTTTACTCAACATTTGGTTATTTGTATCCAACATTTTATTATTTTTACCCAACATATTATTGTTTTAACTGAACATTTTGTTGCTTTCACCAATATTTTGTCAT
>OOFC01029906.1:0-23376 GCA_900323345.1 Pseudochromis fuscus | reverse complement strand
ACGAGCTTCGTTATCCATGAGAAACACCAGTGTTTAAGTTCAAAGCGTTGGAAAAAAGTAGCGGCTTATAGTCCAGAAAATACGGTAATTTCTATTTAATCATGTTTTTTTTTTTTATTAATTTTTTCAGATTAACTAATGACATCAGGGGAATTTTTTTTGATTGGAAGTCAGAGGCAGAGTTTTTTGCAGCCAACCTCTAGTGGCCACTGAGGGTATTACACCTTTTTGTCCTCCTGTATTGACCTCATTTGTGAGACCCAGTTGCAAACAGAAAATACCAGAAATACCCATAAAAGCCATTAAAAGTCATTATCAGTGTAGTTCAGTGAAGATAAACCAACAAAGACTTTGTCCATGACCTGAATTAGACACAGTTTTTTAAAGGTGTGTTAACAGCGACTAAACTGTACTTTAGCAGCGAGACGTCAGGTTAATGTGACATTTACGAGAGGCTGTTCAGGTGTCCAGAGAGGCGGCTCTGAAAGACAATAAATGTTATTCACAGTGAGTCAGAGCAGAAACATGTCGGACAGCTGCATCAGATTTGACCTCTGTGTTAACCCGCTGCAGGGAAACGTTATTACTGTTTACAGCGTATGCAGAGCTGCACTGTTCCTCATCAGCATTAAGATTTAATTTTTTTATTTCTGGCCAAACATTTTAAGATTTGAGTTGTTACATTGTTTGCCAAAAGAAAACACTTTTGGACCCTCATCAGTCCAAGTGACACAGTCAACCACACTGTTGAACCCAGATCAGTGTCTGATGGATGATCATGACTCCAGCTTAAAGGGACCATGTGAACCCAGTGCAGTTCAGCTTTAACAGCACCACAGATGAGAGGTCAGGAGGTCTGAGGGGCAGGACTGGATCCCAGCAGTGAAACACAGCAGATCAAATTCAACTGTATGGACGGGAGTGTGTCTCATAAACTATAATGAAGAAGGATGGACAAACACCTTTGAAGTTTGATTAAGCTCGACTCATTACTGTTAATTAAAACATTTAATCTCAACAACTACAACAAGAAACTATCATTTTGTGTGTGATCTCATATCAGTCAAGCGATATCATACATCATAATACATAATATCATCAGACATGTTTATATTTGTCAGCCCAGCTTCACTCCTTTCCCCTCTGTGCTGGAGAAAGTTGTTGATCCTCACAAATACTGATGGAAAAATACTCCCATATGGTTTCTATTTCAGGGTGGTTTCTGTTGAAGTATTGAGCTCTGAGAAAATAATAACAAAATTACGACTAAGATGACGAACACATTTCAGATATGCTTGGAAATTACCCCTGAGGGGATTTGATCCCACAACAAGAATGACTAACGCTGATCATCAACATCCTCCACAAATGATCGTCCAGTCCGTCGCTCTGTCTCCGTCACCTGGTGTTGGTTTGCACCTCGATGTGAACACACAGATTACTGACACTTCCACTGTGGCCTGAGGTCACTATAGGTCACGATACCCTGCGATCTGGGTAAATATTAGACGAACTACAGGCTGGGTTCACTTAACCCAGGAGGATGGGCTGTTTTTAGCTAAAGATTTGTAGTTTTTAACCAACAACTGGTGCTTTTTATCCAACATTGTGTTGTTTTAATCCAAGATTTAGTCCTTTTTACCCAACATTTTGTCATTTTCATGCAACATTTGGTTGTTTTTAGCCAACAGTTGGTTGTTTTTGCTCAAGATTGTGTAGTTTTTACCCAACATTTAGTTCTTTTTACCCAATATTTTGTGGTTTTCATCCAATATTTGTTGTTTTTACTCCAAATTTAATTGTTTTTACCCAACATTTTGTCATTTTCATGCAACATTTGGTTGTTTTTAACCAACTGTAGGTCGTTTTTGCTCAAGATTGTCTTGTTTTTACCCAACATTTAGTTCTTTTTACCCAATATTTTGTGGTTTTCATCCAATATTTTGTAGTTTTTACCCACAATTTAATCTTTTTTTACTAGGGCTGTCAAAATTAATCCATTATCGCAAATTAAACCATCATCATGATTAATAAATTTAATCGATCTGCACCACAGAATGACTCTGAACGTCATTAAAAGTAATGATATTTAATCGCGATTAATCTAAATTAATCCACAGCAAACCATTTTTACCCAACATTTTGCCATTTTCATCCAACAGTTGGTCGTTTTTACAGAAAATGTAATTGTTTTTACCAAACATTTTGTGGTTTTCATCCAACATTTTACTATTTTTATTCAACATTTTGTTATTTTTACAGCCTTTTATTGTTTTAACGCTGGTCTGACTGGATTAAATTAACCCAGCATCTAGTGAGTCCAATATTTAACCAGTTCTGAGTTAAGAAAAAACAAGCCAGCATTTTTTAGGGTGCACTGTGATAAAAAAAAAAATCATTTGCTCTCACCTTCAAAGTCTTTTAGTCTTTTTATCCCAGTTTAACTTGTCCACCAGCTGCTGTGGTTGTTTTAAACCTGGATAGTTTCCAAAGGGGAAGTTTTTGTTTCCTTGTTGTACTAAAACCAAAGTAGTGTTGTGCTTACGTGTTGAACTTATCACCCTTACAGTGTATGAAGTGTATTTATACCAACAACAAGTCATTGGAATAAATATATTGTATCTTCCCATGAAAAAAACATGTTATTCATTGCTTTCTGAAATCTAAATGTTTGATATCTTATCAAACGTGTTGTGATTCAGTCAAATGTGAACTAAACAAATGTTTCCCTGCGTTTTAAAACACTTAAGATGTTGCGTTTCAGCATTTCCAGTTGGAAAAATGGCTAATTTTTCCAGTAAACACACATCTGGAAAACGTTAATCCACTCAGACTAAATAAAAACAATATGGAGGAAATAAACTCACTCGGTTCAAGGCATCGTTTTCAAATGTGAAATGTGTCACTTTATCAGTGGATGTTGGACAGAGTCACATCGGTACAGATCTGAACTTCACATTAGTTCTCACAGGTTTTTGAGTCGAGAAACTAATATTCAGACTTCAGTAAAAGATGAAGTTATGTGGGTCGTCTTCAGTCTGTCTTGCTATTGGACAATGAATCATTTGGAAAGCAGTGGATAGGTTCAGACTAACTGAACTGGAGTGTAGTAGTACCCATGGACTGTTACTGTGATGTCATCCGATGGAGTTTTACGCTTGAATGCCACCATGATGGTTGTTTGGAGGCAGAAGTGACCATATTTGGATATGGAGGGAGGAGTGAGGAGGCGGGTCTGACCCAAGAACGCGATGACATGTCGTGTCCGATGTATATGTGACTTAACTTCAGGTCTGATTTCATTGGAGACCAGACCTGTCAATCAAGCTAATCAATGTCAGGAGTTGCGGGAGGTAGGAACCAAAATATGCAGATTTCTCAGGGGCAAAAAAGATCTTTAATAAATAAAAACAAACTGAAGACACTGCACAATAATGGCAGGAAAAAACTACAACCAACCAAAGATTAAAACACAAGGAGCTAGGAGCAGGAAGCAGGAAGCAGGAAGCAGGAGTAGGGGACAGAAGATAAACAGACGGACACAGGACAAAGGCTAAATCCACAAGCTAACGAGGCACAATGACACACAGGTGGAGAGGACAATCAGGTGAGACCAGACAACTCATGACAGGTGTGAACAGGACGATGAACGAGCACAAGGACAAGACTACCAAAATAAAACAGGAAACATGACACAACAGAAACATGAAGAAAACCAAAGCAAGACCAGACAAACAAAAACTGAAACTACAAAACAAGAGTAAATACAAGAAATCAAAACCTAAACATCACAGGAATCATGACAACCACACCCCTAAATATTCCTCTGTTTGAAGCCTAAAATGGACTTAATATGACTTAACTGAATATTTCTTGGATAGACCACATGGTCACTGAAAAGAAGAATTAGCTTTAGGTATTGGCATTGAAATGAAAGTGTGTTTTTTTTAATTGAATATTTGGATTTATGAATTGAGGTCTGAGTCTTTTGGAGCCAGGATTTAGTGGCCGTACAGTATTTTTTCACACTTCAGCACTGACCTCATTTTTGAATCCCGGTTGGTTCGTCCATTTCTATATTCAGCTATGGCACCAAAATAAAAAAAGTAGCAGAAAACACCAGAAATACACACGAAAGCCATTTAAAGTTATCATCAGTAAACTTCAGTGAAGATAAACTCACTCAGACTCAGTCCATGACCTGGATTGTACATAGCACCACATCTTTTAATAGAAGTCGTGTTTCAGAGTTGAAGTGGACAACAGCGCCCCTAGAGGATGAAAGATGTACACAGTCCTAGGAACATATCACATATGGTATCATTCATAATGAAGTGACTTTTTCTTTCAGTTCCTTGTGGATTAAATGTTTTGCAGAAACATCTGTGGTATGTTGGGGACATTATCCTCTTCCTCTCGCTCTCTCTTCTCTATTTCTACCACTCCACCACTTTTCCAGAGTGGCCTGTATTTTGGGTGTGTTTCCGAAGTGTATATATAGCCTCATACGTCTCCAAGCCACTAATCAACATAACCACAATCCCAGACTTCTCCAGGAAAGCCAGCATGTGGCAGGTCTACAGGGAGGTTTCTGATTGGTTAAAAGAGCAGAAAAAAATCCCTCAGATTGGTAAAAAAAATGAAGGAGGAGGGACAGATATCTCCTCAGTAACATTAGGAGTTTAAACTGGGACTGAAAGCAAACAGATACATTTCATCACACCACAAACATCCACAGTGTCATGAGTTATCAGACTGAAACAAGACAAGGGAGCCGTCAGTTGGCACAACGTTTTTAACAGATTAGGTTTTCAGTATTTTACAGAAGTGTTTTTTTCATAATATTGACTCACAGTGGTAAATAAAATCCTGGTTTATGACTTGTGTACCATCACAACATTACAATGGGACCACAGGGTAACCGAACACTGTGAGATGATTTACAGAGTGACGCTCTGTGACTCATTAGGCGTGAGTCGTTGTTGTGTCGAAGCCTCACAGATGTGACAGTCGCATCATTCACACACAACAAAAGAGGATTATTTTACTATTGAACTGGGTTTGTGAAAGCTTCTCTGTGAGTCACACCAGGCTGCACGGCCACGCTCGGGGCACAATCACTCATCATTAGCAGCAAATAGAAACAAACGTTCATAAGCACATTAAGAATTAATTGCATTTACGAGCTGTATTCCTGCAGTAACATTATGTAAGACATGTTGTTTTGCATGGGCAGGTTAGAAGATTCAATTTGTCAGTTAATGACACAGAGTACAGTACAGTGTGTAACATCATGTTTAAGGTAGATTTCTCCTGGTTCTTGCAGCATTTGACCAAACAGTGACCTGGTTTCTTATGGAGATGCCACTTTGTCCACTTTGAGCTGAAATCTGGAAACTTATGGATAAAAAAGTACTTAAAAAATTAGCAAAAATAATTAGCATCAGTCTGAATCACTCCTTTCCTTAAGCTGTGTTCACTCCAAATGCATGAGTCTGGGGATTTCACCATATGCAAATTTGTAGTTAGTTTAATCCTTTAACAGTGAATGTATTGACTGCAATACGTTTTCACAAGCATCTTTGGATTACCGTAATGACGTCACGCTTTGTGCAGTCGGAAAAATTCCAACAGTTTCTGAGGTGTTGCACTTTAGAGTGAGTATGATGTCATTATGGTAAATTCACTTGCATCTCTCCCAGAAGCTGCAAATCAGCTGATTTACTATATAGCCTACTACATGAGTGTAATAACAGTGAAGATGAAGCACGAGTATCATTTTAGAGTTTAATGAACAAAAACACTGCAGCTGCACATGAATGTTTGAGCTAGCATGATAAATTTGAAATCAAAATAAGCATAAAAAGTCCAGGTGGATATTTGGAGGCTCAGCTGTTAAAGTGTTAATCTTTAGTCGTGTCATAAAGCTCTGGACGGCAGCAGACAGTGATGATAAGCTTGTCCTTCATTTCTGTTCCTCGGTGAATCTCGACACTGATTGATATCTACGGTACCACAAGATGCAAATTTTAACATTTTCAACTTGTGTGGATGTAAATTTGCATCTTTGCATTGATTTATAATTTAATCGGACTGCAGGGGAATTCACTTCATATTTAGTGTGAACAGTTTTACATTGAGTGCTGCCAGTGAAATGACAGCAGTCCCAGATGAAACTTATGTGATGGATACAGGTTTTTTCTCCACTTTCCAGAAATGCATCTTGAGTTGATCCATGATGTTAGATAGTCTCCTGGGGGTTTATTCAGGGTTTTTTTAAATATATATATTATTGTCCACTCTAGAGGGTTAATGGCACCACCCTTCACTCCAGGCTAATACTGCAGATTATGTGCAATGAGAAATTCAGTGTGCAAGAGACTATTTAAATGATTGCATAATAAATTCTGTAAACTGTGTATTGTGAAGCAACACAAGTCATTAAATGCCTCAGTGTGTTTTCTTCAGACTGTTTATCTGCAACAAACGCCAGATCACATTTAATTTCCAGAGTAATGTCCAGAAGAACTCCCAGTTCTGTCTCATTGTGACCCATAAAACACTTTTATTTGCTTGTGTTGTTTGTGTTTCTGTGAGGACACCAGGAGAGTCTTGTTGAAGGCGTTCACTACAACAGTCGTCCACTTTTCCACAGATGTTTCTTCTCCCTATGTACTTAACAAATATAACATAGCATTAGCAGAGCGGTGACGTCCGAGCATTCCTGTCTGCATTTTTATAGACCGTGTGTGTGTGTGAGTGTGTGTGTGTGTGTGTGTGTGTGTGGAGAGCCAACAGTGGACAAAGATAAAAGAAGAATTAGTACATTTTCACATTTCATTACACATGTGTTCCTCACCACCTTGATGTTGTTATTTGGTCTTAATACCACAATAAAAATTACAAAAAAGTCCTGTATTTTATTTAGTCACATCCACAGCAATGCAGAGTTTCACTGGATGTTTTATGCTGTAAAATCAAACACTAGATGTGATAACAAATCCGAGAATAATCTTCCTAATAAACTCTTGTGTCCTCAGGTCTGCAACTGGTTGAGTTTTAGGTCAGTTTCTGGACTAACTGAGGCAAATATGAGGGTAAACAAGATGGTTTTACAATGATGGGTGTTGATACTACAGTGAGAAAAGGTCTGGGGAAAACTCTCTGTTTTAGAAATCTGTTGAGAAGGATATAATAATGGGTGAAATATTTACCAAACACAGCCTGTTTTAGACAGAGAATGAAATGAGGGACTGAATAAGTGGCCATTATAAGATAAATATGAACTTTTTTGAACTGCAATCAATGCAAAACTACTCTAGGGGAGGACCACATGGTAAATATAAAGCTGGAAATGAGCATAATTGATCCTCTTTAAGGAATTCAGGAGGCTAACCATTAACATCAGATTATTAAAGAGATTTAATCTGCAACCCAGTCAGTGTATGACATGTATGAAATAGATGATCAGATACTTTGTGATGGTAAATATTAAATCTGACACTACAGGCCAAAGGTTTGGACACACCTTCTCATTCAATGTGTTTTCTTTATTTCAATGACTATTTACATTGTAGATTTTCACTGAAGGCATCAAAACTATGACTGAACACACGTGGAGTTATGTACTGAACTGAAAAAGGTGAAATAACTGAAAACATGATTTATATTCTAGTTTCTTCAAAATAGCGGTCGTCACCTGAAATGTTTCCACTTCACAGCTGTGACTTATCAGGTTCATTAGTGGAGTTTCTTGCTTTATCAATGGGGTTGGGACCGTCAGTTGTGTTGTGCAGAAGTCAGGTTAAGTCCTATTGGACAACTGTTAAAATACATATTATGACAAGAACCAATCAGCAAACTAAAGAAAAACAAGTGGCCATCATTACTTTACTTTACTCTACAATGTAGATAGTCATGAAAATAAAGACAATGCATTGAATGAGAAGGTGTGTCCAAACTTTTGGCCTGTACTGTATGTACTGAAGGTGTGTGAACATACACAGGAGCAACACACTGCGATCTCTTTCCCACTGCTGGATGGCGACCAGCAGATGTTCCTCTTATATCTCGCTGTACGTCCTCTGTCTGTTGTTGTCTCAGTCTCAGCATCCACCACCAAAGATAGACGCAGATGACGGACCACAGTATCCTCCCATGCCCTCGTTCACATCCCCGTTACATAAACCTCATGCCCTCCATGAAACCCTACCATAGTTGGCTGAGCAGGGATCCCACCAAGACGGACTTCCTGCTATTACACAACCGTCCAGTTTGGCAGGGGCAGCTGAAGAAGCCCCCGGCCAGGCACCAGCATCAACATACTCTCCCTTCCTTTTACTAAATGAAATATGAAGGCCGGGGCTCAGCGGCTGAAGCTCGCCTCAGGGGGAGGTAGAGGAGGTAGTCGAGCCCTCCAACAGCCTCCCACCAAAGATTGTGCACGTGTCATTACATCATGTCAGTAGATTTCTAGATGTTTGTAAAGGTGAAGGGATCTCTGTGCATCAGGCAAATTATATTATATTTTTATTTTTTCCATTTTGCTGTAATAAGGGGTAAATTTCTGTGGTTTTCTCAAACTCTTGAGTTATTTTTTTCATTATCTCAAGAAAACAAACTTTGTTACAGGCTAATTTATCTCATTATTTTGTTTTCTCAAGAAAACAAGATAAATGATCCTTTCAGCTACAAGGAGCTTTAAACATGACTTATATAAAAGGAGGCCAGAAACACATCCACATGTAAAAGTGCAACAACTTGCTAAAAGCTCTTCCAGTTTAAAAGGTGACACACTTTCTAATGTACGTTACAATGTGCAGCCTGACCTGCTCACATATACAATCTGGGTGGGGGGCCATATTCAAGTTATCTCAGGTCAAGAGGGAGCAACACAAACACACCTCTCACACTAATCTCTGAAAAGATTGTTCAGAAATGTTGTTTACAAAGTGTTACTGGGCCCAGAGCTGGATGAAAGTGTGTGTGATGTGCTGCACGTGTTCATATTTGTTCATCAAGTGCAGGTGAGCACTGCAGCAGGACTGGACTTGACCTAAAAACTTGATAAATGTCCTGTTAGACTCGTGCTATAGTTGCAGGACTCAAGAGGATTCAGAGACTCCAGCTGCTGACTTTGGACTTCGTGTCACCTCAAAAGAAAACACTTGTCAGAATAAAGAAGGTCCAAGTCCAAACAGTAGTGAACAGAGGGCAGCTATTAGGTGGAGAGGGGCTGGGAAATGCAGGCCCCAAGCATGAAGCTATGCAGTGTCGGTGAGATGCTGCCAGGCAGGGGACAGGGGTGCAGGGGATCTATCCAGGTAATCCAACAGACCACTACAGTTCACGTGCTTGTGTTTATTTATATATGCAAATTTACCCGAATGCAAGTAGCAGCGATATTCTTGCTCTTGACCTTTGTTGACAAGATGGTCACATATCACATTTATTTCATTTCAAGCTTTGAACTTCTGAAGCTAACAATTAGCTCAGTCGAATGAGCATGGGTCAACCTGGGGTTTGAGCCCCAAGTAATAACTGATAAATAATTATCATTAAGTGGAAGTCTAATAAAGACGTGCTACGGATATGTTTCACTTTGAACTCTTTCACTAGTCATATTCACATTTACAGAAAGGAAAAAGCGGTAAATCGCGGACTTCTGCGCCGCAGCTTCAAACAACATCAAGCTAACAACATCGCTGACGCACGTGAACTTCAAAATAAAAGCACTTCCTGTCAAACAGGAAATGTCAATTAAATCATACAGTTAGCGGGCTTTCACATTTTGAACTGTAAATAACGTCAATATTCTGTTTTAATAATCGTTTGCAATTCATTTACAATTCACAACATCAATTAATATTTTATTATACCTATTTTTATGAGTGGTTGAAAGTGGAAATTAGCATTGTTTTTAATATTTATTGTCTGCAGTGTTTTACACATAATTTAATGATTAAGAGATGCTGTTTTTTTGTTGTAGTTTTTTTTTAGGTTTAGTAAAGAAGGTGTTCTCCAGATTATTTTTTGCTTCAGGCAGCTCTCAGGTTGGAGACCCCTGCCCAAAGGAGCCGGGCTGGAGAGCTAGAGCTTAAATACCAGCGAGTGATTGCCTTGCAGGACCAGTGGAAGCCACGCCCATGGCCCGGACACCTTTGTACACTTAGAGAAAACAGAGCAGAAACATTACTGCTTTAACATGTACATCCAAAGGCCTTTTGAGTGCAGCATTGTCACGTAGACTTTTGAACAAATACTATATCACACATATTAAGTTGAGCAGCCAGTTTGTTTCTGAATGTTTTACAAAAACAGTCAATAAAAAAGATGATTTCCTCTCATACTGAAAAGGTGGATGAGAAGAAGCTTTAAGGTTTTGTTTCTGTCTCTTGTTGTTTCTGCTGCAACGAGGTCAAAACAGAGTTGACTGAGGAAAAACAACAAAGCAATTTCTCATGTCACAGTCATGATTTGAAAATTAGATGCAGCTTGTAGATGTATTTCAACCAATTGGATGTAATTCAAACAACATTAAATCATTGTTAGAAGCTGGTTATTTGGTGTAAATATAAATCTTAAATCGTATTTTCATCTTGAATGTGCAGCCTTTGGTGTTTAGACAAACTTCAACTTACAAAAAGAAAGTAATTAGAGAAAAACTGAAAAAGAGGAATGGAAAGAGTCAGAGAGATGAGTTAGCTCTTTCTCTTGTTTGTGTTTGTCGGCTCTGTATCCAGATGGTGAATGTGGCATCTATTTGGGTCACTGATGTTTCGCATTTCCTCAAGGTCCTGCAGAGGAAAGAGGGAAGTCAGGGGAATGGAAACCTCAGCACACCACTGGTTTCAGCTCAAAGTACTGAGTAACCAGTTAAATATTATTTCTGATGAGTCGGCAAAGTAAAGGTCTGCCTTGAAGCAAGAAATCCAAAAATCATTCGCTGAGTTATTTCAGATGTTTCAATCAGGTTACTGGGATATTTTAGGCCACAAAACACAAGTTGAAGCTTGGATCTTGAGTCACACATCACCACAGGGCATCTAAAGACAGTCCTCGTATCCCTCTGCCAGTCAACTGGTTTAAAGGATGTGATGTCTTCTACTGTTGCTTTAAATATATTCTAGTTGTAATAATCATGGCTATTAACGCTCTGTTATGGTGGAATCTTTAAAATCATTTCTTAAAATCCACTTTTATAGACTCATTTTTATATGGATTCACCTTTTAATACCTTATTTTATTCACTTTTACTTTTCCTTTATTCATCTTATTGTTTCACACTTTCATTTACCTGCTTTTATCTTTATGTGACATCATCCTCGCTTATTTTTTCATTCACCTCAGTGGCTCAGCTTGATTTTATTTTTTTATTTTTGCTTCTACTGCCTCTGTAGTTCTCCCTGTTGTATTTTGTTTTATTTAACTTTCATTTCCATTTATTCTTACTGCATCGCCTTGTTTGTGGTTCTTTTATTATGTTGAATTTTATTGTGTGTGTGTGTAACAGCACTTTGTAAGCCATTAATATTATTATTATCATTATATTTGTGCAGAGGACACATTAAATCCTCTTACATAACTTCAGTAACCCAACAACAAGCAGCGTTCTGCCTCAGTAAGACTGAATGACTTTAATTGGTCCAGTTCTCATTAACTGTATAAATAAGTTTCAATGTATAAATGTTACTTTGATGTCCTGCAGAAAGACTGATGGAGGATGTGACTGACTGACCATCCGGAGCCAAAGCTTGAAACATATCGTCCTTATGCGCTGAAGCAGAGATTATTACAACTCTGATTGTCAATTAATGTGACGATTTGTTGTTTTTTACTGTATTTATTTCAGTGCGTTGCTGCTCGACCACATACCTCGCTGGACTGGGGAATGTTCACAGTTTTGACAGCACGTCTCTTTGTGTTGGTTCAAATGAAAATCACATTAAAAGGTTTAAACAATTTAAAGGCTTTAAGTGTTATTAGTCAGTTCGAATCACATTCTTTATTATATATTTACCCATTAAACTGTAGTATCTTTTCTAAAGCTGCTTTTGAACACTGCTGTTTACTTGCAGAGTTTGACACAGTGAGGATTGATCGGACTACTGGACACAGCGTGGTCGGTGGTCTTACAGGTAAACACATTCATGCAGAGAGCAGCTGTAACTTCTGAAATTTATTATAACTTGTGTCCACGCTGCTGCTCAGAAGATGATGATGCATCTTAATAAACATTTTATTAAAGTGCACAATTAGGGATCAGGCTGCAGAGGTTTGATATAATTACTTATTTTTATTTTTAAATATTGCAGACAACACCTACAGTCTTCAGACAAAACCTGATGCTGACTAAAGAGACTCTGCTCCCTCTGGAGACCTGAATCTCATTAAATCATTTAGTAAACATTTAATTCAAATTTCTTAAAGGATCCATATGTTTTCAATCAGATACTAACTTCTAACAACAATAATGATATTTCTTGGGAATCATTTCACTCTGAACCACTGACTGTCTGTAACATGAGCGGAGCTAATGTGACATCACCTGTTGGTTTGGAGTCAGGAGGTTTTGAACGTGGCCATGTTGGTTTTTTTGGAGCAGGAAGTGACCATATTTGGATATGAAGTGAAGAGGTGAGTCCTTGAACCCTGGACGCTGCCCAATGTGTATGAGACTCGACTTCAGCGCTGGTTTCCATGGAGACCAGAGATGTCAATCAAACTAACTCCGCCCCTAAATCTTTTTGAAGCCTCCTTAATGATGAAATGATTTTCACATGGACCACTTCAGAATGACGTGTGTGAAAAATGTACACACTGAGTATTTAATAATTGAAAATGAGTATTTTGGAGCCAGCATCTAGTGGCGGTCAGAGGTAGTGCACCTGTTTGCTTGTACTGGAAAAGATAAAACCTTTCTTTACTAATGTATCAGCAGTAGCTCTGGCTCCTCACAGAGAGCCTGGACGACACTGTTACACCCCGGTCTATGACCCCCTCCACATTTTACTACCAGGTTTAACAACCTTGGCTTTGCCCTCAGGAAATGTTGGCGGCGTCGAGGGTCAGAGGAGTCTCATCCCTAAACAAACAAGCTCGTCGGACAGCTCTGACCTCTCCTCAGCGGTCATGAGATGCTCAGACACCTCCGATGCACTCCCATGACTCTTGCATAACCAGATACTCAGTAATTAGCATCAGTTTTGTAACAGTCTCTCAGAGCTGTGGTCATGCAGGTAGATCTGTGAGGAGGGGGAAACATGCAGGAAACCACTGAAGGAAGATCTGACTTCATGAAACCAAATTTTGTTGCAGCATTTTATTTTATTTAACCAACATTTGATCATTTTTACCCCATATTTTAGTGTTTTAACTCAACAAATTTACCAACCTGTAGCAGAATATACATCATTTTTTTGTTTCTTTTCCTCCTTTGTCTGTTCAGCTTGTAAAAAACATCAGTTCACAGAAACACGACCTGATAGTTTCCCCTGGAGTCAGAATCTCTGCTGCTTGTTGTTTTGTCTCCACAGCGGCTTCATCAACACGTTAGACTTCACGTGGAAGCTGTCGTCTGTCACATCCAATCAAATCAAGAAGATTATTACTGTCACACATCCACATACATGCAACATACAACAGTGGTGACAAAATGACTGTAGCTCCTTTGAAGATGAAACAATAATCAACAAGACTGTGAAGTTTAAAAAATGGTCGGCAGCTAAAAATACTGATAAATAACAGGGAATAACCAGCTCATCAAAAATACATAATAACAACACAGTTTGGATAAAATGTTCAGTTTTTGATCTTTAAATGTTTATTAAACTACATTTACATACGTAAATGCACATTTATTCAGCTGTTTTATTTTGAAAACCCTGACAATTCTACAAGATAGCTGTCAGTTAACAAACACTTTAATGTTGTCAAATTTTAGAAATGTTTTTACAGTATTAAATATTGATTTAAAAGATTTATTTATTGAATAAAAAACGTTTTTGTGGAGTTGTGATACATCTGTGAATGTATTGTAATGTGGATACTGGAAAAATCTGTAAAATAAGAAAAAAATTACAAAAAAATAATACAGTGTAAAACAAATGTCGAGCTCAGAAGCACAATAACAAAACATAAACCAATAAATACACTGGAACAACACAAATAAATATAATACTCTGACACAGACAACACAATATATGTCCTGCATGAAAGGATTTGATGAACCTGTGTGTATTCTGTGTTTTATGAGGACATTAACTATTTATTACACAGCATGGGGACTCACTGCACAGTCCTGGATACAAGTCTTCAGAAGGTAAAACATTAAATTGTTGAAATTGTTTTTTTAGTAAAGACGTGTTGGTTTGAGTTCAGGTGAAATCATGTCAGTCCTCGCAGCGTCCTCCTAAGTGTGTGTGACTGTGTGATGAGATGCATGTTGACAACATTTAAACTCAGTAACCTTCTAGCATGTGCAGCCTTACACATGTGCTGATAACACACACACACACACAAACACACACACACGGGGACAGATGCTGCAGGGTGTGTGTGGAGTCTTCATTAAAACCTTTTCACAGCGTGTCAGCACATTACACTTCATTCACCATCGTGCATCTACATTTATTATTTTGTTTTCTCTGCATCGTTGTCTAAGTTTATTAGAAATTAACATATAGATCAGAGCAGATACAGTTGAACCAGATTACATTTCATTCTTATTAGAGAGGCTGAACATGTGCAGTATCAACATCCAACACTGTGAAACTGCAGTTACAGAAAAACATCCTTTTAAAAATACCTGTATATGTACATTATATATTTACTCTTTGTCCTCTGCTCTGTCCTTGCTTCTCTATTTCACTGTAAAACACAAACATCAAACAGAAGCCAGTGGGTGGGAAACGAAGTATTTTTGTTTCTTCCTTTAACTGACGTATTTGAAGTGAATTACAGGGATTTATTTCACAGTTTCACCTCCATTCGAGGCTACATTTGGTGTTTTAACCCAATTCCTGCAGCAAATTATAGGTGTATATTTCACAGTTTAACCTAAATACTGCACTTAATTACAGGGATACATTTCATCATTTGCTTTAACAAGCAAAATATTCTGTCGGCGGCTGTCAAATGACCTCCTGGGAGACGTGTTACAACTCTTACAAGAAAGCCACAAGTGTTGTACTGTAAAAAAACAACAAAAAAAGCCCAGAGGCAAGAAATAGATTGAACTTTTCCAACACGTGAAGAAAACGTCAAGGGAGAAACTAATAGCAAGACACTGACAAACCTGGCAGGTCCGAGGAGGAAGTGTGCATGTCTCCCCACGTGTCTCTGTGAGGTTTGTGTCGCGACTGCTTCTGCTTCCAGCCACAGTGTAAAGAGATGAAAGTTGAACTGGTCGCTCTGCATCAGCCTTTACATGTGGATGAGTGGTGTCTCTCTGTGAGTCAAGTAAAACCAGGCAGAGCAACATATCTCTCATATTCAGTTCAATAAGATATGATGGCATCTGAATTATCCTTTTTGAAATAGTTACACAGAAATCAACATTATCAAAAATTACAGCCTCTAAACTGCTCTTTTATTTCTTTAGCTGGGTCAGGCTTCAGCCCCCATGACCTGATTGGACCAGCAAGTACAGAAGATGGTCCGATGGATGTTCAGGCTCTGTTTTTGGCTGCTACAGTAAAACTCCCAGTTGGTGTCTCTCTTTGGGTTTTTCCCAGCTGGTCTGGGGACTTCAAGTGCTTCAGGGGCTGCTGCTGCTGTAACCTCTCGGTCCACTGTTTCCAAACCGGGTATGAGGACTCCCAGGGGGCGTATTCAATCTTCTGTAAACTCAAAACATCGTTTGTTAAATAGTTTCATTTCCTAAAGTGGTGCAGCTTAGAAAACACATTTTTATACTTTTGTGACATTTTGAAACTAAATTTCTGCTGCACATCATCATCGGGTGTGTGACCGGGTGTAGCTGGCAGCCCAGTTGTTTAGTGCTCCAGTAACAGATGGACGATGGCGTCTTGGCTGCTCAGCCGGCAGCAGCTTTTTGGCGGTCATCTCTGATGAACTCCTGTCATGTGCTGGCACCTACAAATACTCCATCTTTGCCAATTTCAATCCTCAGCAAAGCAGCTTTGTAAATATCTCTGGATGGTCTGGATGGACCAAGCTACCGTGACAACACCTGTTGGTTTGTGGGCTCATATTTTGAAGTTGGGAGTTTGGCATTTGAACGTGGCCATGTTGGTTTCTTTGGAGCCAGAAGTGACCATATTTGTGTATGAAGGGAGGAGAGAGGAGGCGGGTCTGACCTCTGCAGATGAGGTCACTGCCCAATGTGTATGAGACTCAGTGGCGTAAATATGGACGGTGTAGACGCCGTTAGGGGCCCATGAAGGAAGAAAAAAAAGCAGCTGTCAGAATTCAGGCCCCTGTTATTGTGTTATCGTGAACAGAATATCTTGGGGCGGGTCGGTAAGGTGACGCTGAGTGGCTGGTATGGGAGGAAGAACTGATCATTTGTCCAATCACGTTGATACCTGTCAGTCATGATGGTGTGAGGCGAGTTTTTTCTCATTTCAGCAAGAAAAAAAAAAAAGTGGATGATAATTGACGAGAAAACGCAACATCACGTTTAGCATTAGCCTAACCTCTCTTGAGTGGCTGTGTGTGCGTGCATGTGTGTGTGTAGCGTACACGAGGTGCGCTTGTGTTTCGGGCTGAGGTGGGGGCACAAAAAAGTATTTGCACCGGGGCCTGTACCCATGATGTTACGCTAGTGATGAGACTGGAGTTCAGGGTTTGTCATTGGAGGATAGAACTGTCCATCAAACTAACCACACCCCCTAGAGTTTGGAGCCAGCACCTAGTGGCCATTAGTGGTGTTACACTTCTGCTTTGGCTTAATTTTTGAGAACCAGATGCTTCATCCATGATGGTCACTGTGGCAGGGACATCCTATGTCTTCATTTCTATTAGTAAAAGGAGAAAATAAAGACAGTTTTAAACATAAAAGTGATCGTAGTTTAATAAGCTCCAGGTGTCGTAGAGATGGTTTGTGTTGTCCCTTGTTTCTATTTTGTTAACTTACTCATTACAGTATATCCATTCTTCTTCATCAGCAAATTAATCAGAGTAGCCTGGACCAGAATTCAGCTGCCTGGACATCCAGCTCGTTTTGTTCGAAAGCATCAGGGACCTTTGTCCAAGTCTCCGTCCAGGCAGAAAGACAAAAGACGACGGGGAGCTGGAGCGCATCCTTTTCCAGTGAGCTCATCCAAACACATCCAAACTGATTCAGTAACTACAGAGGGGTGAGAGTGTGAGAGGAGGAGGAGGATGGACAGAAGGGTTGATGTTGGACAACAGGATTGGAGCATCAACTTCAAGGGAGGGAGGGGACGGGGAGAAAATACCAGCAGATCCTGGACATCCAGCACCTGTGTGGATTTCTTGGCCGTGCTGGTCTTGGTTGTCAATAAAGAATCATGAAAAGCGGCCAACCACAGCATAATTAGTCATGGAGAGAAATTACAAGCAGACACTTTGTAATACATTTTAATGTGATGTCTTATTTATCATCTGCAGGGAGATGCTTGTTTGCTCTCCTCTGGCTGACAGATGGAGATCAGATGCAAGCAACACACTCACAACAACATTCATTTTCAGTGTCGTCAAACACAAAATGACAATAAAACATTAAAACAGCATTTTTACAGTAAAATAATTAAACTATATGTAGGTTCATTTACTATGCTTTTTTTCCCACAGTTTCTTTATTTACATTTTTCTGTACTTCACTAAATACTGCATGTTTTTTACAGCTACAGTTTACTTTTTCTACTACTGTGTGAACTCCTGGCACATGTATTTCCTTCATATTAATGGATAGGGGAATATAAGAAGTGGAAAACTCAGACAGTTTGGGGTCTTCATGTCACCTGAGAATTGTACAGACACAGAGGATTTCTTTTGCTTGGAGGTGAGATCATAATCACTGACATCAGGCCAAACGTGGAGGATTATGTAGGTCGCTGTCCTACTTATTGATGAGGAAACACTCAGGAACAATCCATCTTCCCTAAAGTGAAATCAAGACCAGGCCGACCTGCCAAGGGAAACACGTTATGGTTTTTTCTGTTGGCTGCAGCTCACCATGTCACAAAGACAAGGATCACCTACTTTGGTACTGTAACTGTTATATAATGTTTTAAAAAGTTAAATTCTAATAAATAAAAATATAACTTGATTATTAATTATCTGTGTCCAAATAATATAAAACAATCATGGAGTGTGAACAGAAATGGACGAAGCAACCAGAACTAAAAAATGAGGCCAGTGCAGAAGTGTAATACCAACAACATCCACTAGAGGCTGTCTCCAAACAGACTCCAACTCAATACATTTCTTCCACAAGTCATTGTGATGTCATCAGATAAAGTCAGCTCCTCTTCTCAGTGACCTGGTGGGAGGAGTTAGGGGCGGGGTTAGTCTGATTGACAGGTGGTCCATTTGAAAATCATTTAATCATTAAGGAGACATTAGGCTTCAAAAGGAGGACGATAGGGATAAACTGATGGAAGTTGAGTCTCATGCACATTGGACAGATTCAAGGGTCAGACCCGCCTCCTAACTCCTCCCTTCATTTCCAAATATGGTCACTTCTTCCTCCAAACAACCAACATGGTGATGATCAAATACCAAACTCCTGGTTTCAAACTGTGCCTCTACAGACCATCGGGTGACATCATGTTGGCTTCATCCATTCAGTCACATCTATGTTATAGTTTGTTGCTGCTCTGCTGTGCAGGTGTTAACGATGATGTAACTGTGTGTATCAGATTGGTTTTGTAAAAACATTTATAAAACCTGATCCTCTGAGTGAGTGTGTTGACAGCACACACATGGTCGTCACTGTGACTTCCTCTAACAGGGATGTTTCCTATTATCTACAAATCTCCATTATATTAGATGATGATATGATTTGGCCTTCACGTCCAAAATATTTATCTGTCTTTATATCACTTCCATCATTTATTCATTCAACACATGACACACTCCTTTTTCTCATTCATTTGGATTCACTGATATGAACCAAGAGCACAGCATCAACCCTCTAATTATTTCTGATATTCCACTTTATAATAACGCACTGATGCCCTACATGCTCCCTGCTCACGTTGCCATGGCGCCCAAACTATACCGACTTATTGTTCTCACAGTCCAGTAAATTCAACCTTGTGTTGAGGACACACTGTGAGATCAGAGTCAGTGCTACCTGCTCATAAATCCTAGGATGAAATATAAAACATACATGGCTTTTTGATTGAGTTTTACTTTCAGTGGTTATTATTTTAAGTTTATCTTTTAAGATATAAGAAAAAGTAAAATCTAGAACAAGTTGGTGTTGATGTCCAGAAGAGTGGAAGGTATTTTAATTTGGAGAGCAACCATTTAACCAATATTTTATTTTTCACTTTCATTTACCGTATTTTCCGCACTATAAGGAGCATCAGATTATAAGCTGCACCTTCAATGAATGTCCTATTTTAAAACTGTTTTCATATATAAGGTGCACCACATTATAAGGTGCATAGAATAGAAACTACTGTAGTGTCTGGGGTTGTGTTATCATCCATCTAGATGAAGCTGCACTAAAGTGAATGTCAACAAAACAGTCAGATAAGTCAGTCATTCACAATACGGTACCGTACGTACTGGAAGCTCTTACCAGTATTTGCGCCGCCTTCGTTGAAAACAATGTATTTCCAACTCCATTTGTCACAGTTCAAAGCTACATGAACAGCTGTTTTATTTTTTCCCCGAAGGTAACATCAGTGACACAGTTTTTTCTTTTACCAACAGCAAGGTACAACAGGTAGTGCAACTTTTTATCACGTAAAAGAAACAGTCTGATACCGCTACGGTAAATCAAACGTTAGTGCAATCACAATATACACCCCCTCACTACAGTAGCCATAATTAACCAATATTGATCCATATATGAGGCGCACTGTCGGTTTTTGAGACAATTAAAGGCTTTTAGGTGCACCTATAGTGCGGAAAATACGGTAAATATGATTCCACTTTTTCTGTTTCTTAAGCAGTGTAAAAGTGAGTTTGTGTTGGTGGTACAATGCTGATTGGCTTTTGCGATGTGTGTGAATTTGCATCCACTATCATCTCTGCCTTCACTTATTATTACAGTGTTTCTGTCTGTCTGCATGTGCAACGTGCTACAGAGCTAAAGCTGCTGTCGCGTTTCTTCATTGTGTGCTGGGCTCACACAGTTTTTTTTAACAGTGCAGTGTGAGACTAACAGCACAGAGAGCTACTGGGAATAAACACAGCATTGTCAGATTTGGTTTAAAACTGGAAGTCATGTGCAGCGGGTCTGTATTTTTCTAAGAAAGACTGAAAAAGAGGCTTGTGAAGAGAAGCAGAGGAATGTTGAAGTGATAGCTGGAGGGGCTGAAAAACAGAGGAAGAGCAGCGCAGAGGGCAAGTCGGTGGGAGGGGAGGAAGAGGAGCGACTCAGGAGGGGGGGAGGAAGGTGGTCCGATTTTATTTTGGACAAAACCCGATTTGATCTCGGTTCCAGCCAGCACCAGTCATCCCCACTTAATGATCATCCGTCTGGACACTGGCACTCAGAAAGGCCCGGAAGCAATCTTTGCCGGTCCACTGGTCCGTCCACCCACCGCTACCCACCATCTACCCCCCGAATCTGGGCAGCGGTACCACCCAGTGGAGTCCTCCATGTCAGAAATATATCTACAATATGTGGCGATTTCTACCCCACATCAAAAGGTGCAACAGTGCAGTGAGTCAGCAGAGGTTAAAACAATCTATATCTTCGTATTTACAGCAGAGTTAAGCATTAAACGCACACAAGGGCGAGCGCAGGAATGTCTATTGTGTTCCCGTTGATCAGGTGTGTCGTAATCCGGCGTTATCAACAGTCGGACCCAGGTCTTGGTGTTTGTTATCAACAGAGCTCCAAGCCAAAGTCAACTCCTTTTGTGTGTTACATTCCTCAGTGTGCAGCAGTTGCATCATTACAGTAAAGAAACAGTGAAGGGTGGAGGAAGACGAAGTCACGAGTCATTTCATCCTTATTTTAAAAGGCATGTAAAATATGCTCGGCACGCATGGCTGAATTACAGTTTGTGGTTTTATTGTCATCTTGAGGTGGAGATGGGGGATTACAGGATCCTCTGGCCCCTGAAGAACGTAGTTTAAAGCTGTGGTCGCACCACCAGCACTGAGTGGGGGGAATTCTGTGAAATGTTTATTCACAGCCCCCCTGACCTAGATTTAGCAAGAAAACTGACAGGACTCTCATGTGTCCCCTGGTTCCACACAGTAAAGCAAAGTAAAGACACACCAGGAAAAACCCACACTGTGCTCAAATATTTACAGTCTGATTCAAACAGTAACAGCCCTAACAGAGTGTTGGGAGATTTTATGATAGCAGCCACACAGTGTTTTTCCAGGACTATTCTTTTTCTTTTTTTTTTTTTTTGCTGGGTAAATACACCGAGTGATCCTGTAGGGTAGTTTGACAGGAATGAGGCTATAGAGCTTTAACACACATTAATACATTAAGCTCATTAAGTCTTTCTCTAAACAGTTTTTTCTGGCACGTGCAAGATGATATCTGCAACGTATCATGTTTGACACGAGCTTTTAACAAAAGACCAATAATAGAAAGCAGAGATACGCCGGCCAAGAAAAACACGGTGACTCTATTTCCAGATCATGTGCACGTGCGGACACTGATGTCATCCTGACTGTGTTGCTTCTAATCAACTCCAGCTCCTGGTTGGATTGTGGATGTCTCCGACACCACCTGTTGCCGTGGTAACAGATTGTTTTACAGGATGATGCTGGTGGAGCAGGCAGACAGGCTGTGGTGTTGTGCGCTGATAGAATTAGTTCCATGTGTGGATGGCTGTGGTGGGGCGGCAGCGAGGGACAAGTCATTAGTGTGGGTGTAAACAGGGAGGGTGTGGGCCTGGATCTGACTGGCTCATGCTTCTCCTCAGACTAATAGACAGTGAAGGCTCTGGGAGAAAATGAAGGAGAATTCATAATAGATTAACTAATGCGAGAATTCCAGCTGATTCTGCACACCGGACTCCATTAATCCAAAAATAACACAAGGCTGCTATCAAGGTTCCCCGCTGTGCAAACCCAACAGCTGTGTTCAATACGAAAAAATCAGGTGGTCATTAAGCAAACAGTGCGCAGATGGATGGAGATGAAGTTCACAAACCATGGTGATACAATCTCTGTATGGAGCTGCAATTTAGGTCGTGACAGTAGATGATGGCGTGTCTTGTCGTAGGTGCCAAAACGTTACAAGGAATAGATTGGATTTAATCCTATTATATTGTATTCATATTCTACCATGTTGTAATTAACCTTTTGCAAAAGCTCCGCCCCCCTTAGTTACCGTTGCTAGTCCGTCAAGATAGGTGGCTCCGATGGCACAAGCCATGACGGGGAGATGTTTACTGGTGTGTGTTAGCGATTTATTTTGGAGTAATACCAGTGCAGTATCTTCCAGATTGAGGCAGAAGGGTTTACAATATGCAGTGAAGGGTTATAGTCATAGTATTAAAATATCCAGCGAAGGGGAAACTACAACTGTCGAGGGAAAAGCATACAGGTTGCAAGCTTGTGTCCTTAATCATACTGAAATATTATGACAGTAAAGGCTAGTCCATGCTTTTGTAACATAACGTTATATTATGCGTTTGGGTGAAAATAGCCAATATTATTTTATTTGTATTTCAACTCAAATATTATTGGCTTTTAGTGTTAAGTCTACCTTTTTTTGGTGGCTTTCGGCAGCCTCCGAGCTGCTCCCTTGTCTGGTTCAACACTTGTACAGCAAGCACAGGATTGGGATACTCTGGAGAAGGGTGTCCGTTCACAAAATACTATATGAAAAATGAAAGCAAGATCATCTCAAGGCGCTTATTTGGACGCTATATTTACAAAAAGTGACGAAGCATAGCGTTAATGTGAGCTCCCAGCATTGAGACAAACACAACAGCTAGCGTGAGAGTTAACTATCATTAGCGACTGAACAAGCTTAACTTAGATGGTAACGTTGTGGCAATGACATTCCAGTAACATATAATATTCCTTAATAGTAACTACAATAACTTTGATATCCAGTTTTGTGGCTGTTCCTGCCTCTAGAGCAAATTACACAACAGCTAGCTAGTTAGCCCTATGGTGTTAGCATAGTCTTACCTTGGTGCAAACGTATGTATGCTTGTTTATTTTGAGACATTTAGCTGGGAATGAGGTCGTCCACACTGTTTAATCCATTGTAGGCACTGCTCCAGTTTTGTT
>OOFC01029905.1:45912-86596 GCA_900323345.1 Pseudochromis fuscus | reverse complement strand
GTAAATGGTAAATGCAGTACATTTATATAGCACTTTCATGACCTTAGCTAGGTCCCAAAGCACTTTACAAGTCAACTCATTCACCCATTCACACACACACTCACACACCAATGGCTACCGAGCTGCCATGCAAGGCGCTAGCCACCATTGGGAGCAACTCAGGGTTCGGTGCCTTGCCCAAGGACACATGTGGACAGGAGGAACCAGGGATCGAACCCACAATCTTGGGGTTCATAGGCGACCCACTCTACCACCTGAGCCACAGCCGTAGAAGTAAGTATAACCTCACAGAGCTGCTAGCATGGCTAATCTTGTTTGACTTAATATGAAGCTAGCTTTATTCTTACCAAAACAAATATTATTTTTCTTGTTATTTGTCAGATCCTTAGAAATGAATCATTACACGTCCCTCGTATATGTAGCTAATAAACCATCAGACCAGCAGGGTGAACATGGTTAACATTATACTGGTAAAACCTCTCAACCATGTTCACCCTGCTGGTCTAAGGTTTTATTAGCTAGATTTAAACGAACATGTAAAGATTATTTTCAAAGGACCTGACAAAATATTAGGGAAATGATGATATAATGTTTGTGTTTTGAAGTGTGAAGACCCTGTAGCAGTCCAGATGCAAAGACAAGGACAAATGTTCAAATACAAAATGTAAACTCGCTCAATCTTCTATAATATAGATGGATAAGTAAGACTCCACAGTCATTCTAGCTCTGTGGGCTACATGTTGATTTTCAGAAACCATAGACTGTTTATAGAAATGGACGAAACAAGTGTGAAGGTCACTCGTTGGTTTGTGGATTCCTGTTTTGAAGCCAAGACCTCAGCATTTGGACATCATCATGTTGGTTGTTTGGAGCCAGAAGTGACCATATTTGGATATGAAGGGAGGAGTGAGGAGGCGGGACTGGACCAGATCACTGAGAAGTGTTGACTTTGCCTCATGACATCAGAATTAATTAAAAAAAAATTATTAACTGAGTATTTCAAAAATGAAAATGAGGATTTTTTGAATTGAAGTCAGTTGGAGTCAGAGTTTGTTGGAGTCAGCATCTACTCAACTCACCCAACTCAACTTTATTGATAAAGCACTTTAATAGGCAGCATGGTCAGACAAAGTGCTGTACACATACATAATTCATTTCAATTTAGTTTCATCCTATTCTGTTTCTATAACCAAATCAGTCAATCTAAAAAAATCTAACAACAAGGTCAAGGCCTCACAACTCTCTCATGGCCACTGGATGTGTTGTTGCACTTTCTGCATTGGCTTCATGTTTGAACCCACTTGCTTCGTCTATTTCTATAAACAGTCTATGACAGAAACATGTAAACATGCACATGGAGTCAAAAATAAGTGTAGGCAGCTAGCTTAACTTTAACAAGCTAACCTTCAAAACACACTGGGGCTGATGGGAGACCAAAGCCCAACGTAATCAGAGCGATCTTTGGTGACATTAGCTTTTGGAAAACAGTATTTTAATGAGCCTGTCGCTGTGGGTTCATGAGTATATTCAAAGACAAAAAGATGTTCAGCTGCTGCTTTGTGAAATAAAAACACCACAACTTCCAGTTACTCACATCTGATCCTTTCTTGGTTTGTTCTACAATCTGTGCACTAACATCCACTTCTTCCACCTTTCAGCTGTAATCTCAGTCACACACACTAAGAAATGCTGAGTTGTTTAAACCCAGAACTGAGTAAATATTGGATCAGGGGAGGCAGCTGAGCCAGAGCCTCACTTGTCAAAATGAAAAGGAAAAAAGACACACTGAAGAAAAGATAAAAAAAATAAATATTAATATTTGTGCCCGGATCTGTATAAATTAAATTTCTGTATTCCAATAATTTTTACTGTCAAAAATCATTGATTTTGTGTATTACTTGTTCAAATACAGGGAGAAACAGGAGGTGAGGCAGCAATGAGCAGAGTGTATTGGTTGTAGACACTTCATTACATGTCCTGACTTTCTAGAGTCTGATTTACGTATATGTAGCTATAACATATTTAGTCTTTTTAATTAATCATCTTTTTTTTATCGTCAAGGGTTACATTTTTTTTTAATTGCTGTAATGTGTGTGTAATATATGCTGAGACATACTGAGATGGACGGTTTTTGTCCAACATTTTATTATTTTTACCCAACATGTTATAGTTTTTACTTAACACTTTGTAGTTTTTACTCAACATTTTATTGTTTTAACCCAACATTTTGACATTTATTTTAGATAAAAAAACGTTGGTTTGAAACTTCAAAATATTGAGTACAAACCAGAAACTGTTAGGTAACAACAGCCCATCTGGGTTAAACTGACTCAGCATGTGGTTAGTCCAATATTTACCAAGTCCTGGGTTTAAACAACCCAACATTTTTAGAGTGTAATTTTACAGCCCATGTTTAATTAATGTTATTAATGACACCTGTGTTTTAACTGCTGTAACAAGTCAAATTGCAACTATTTATGTCAAGTTTGGCTTGTTTGAAATGTACTGTTTTGAACATGTTCAGAAATATTGATTACTGATTACTGTCATCCACAGTGTTGCATCAGCAGGAACACAGACGTTAGGCCTGAACACAGTTTTGTTCAACCAGCTCTCAACAAACTTGTCTGGGACGTCTCAACTTAATTTTCAGGAGGATTTTTAGCTTGAATGCAGAAGCTTTTTCCCCAGAAGCTGTTGTTTGTCTCATCCTCAGCTCGGGCAGCGCAGAAGCTTCAGTGGATCACAGCTAATGAACTCCGCCTGCACCAGCTGGCTTCAAATGCCAAGCGGAGAGAAAGGAGTGCTCAGGGAGCGGGTGTGAGTACTAAATCATCACATGCTCTCTGTTTGTTCAGAGATGATTGGTGTTTGATGAGGGTGGTATTACACTGAAGTGCTCTTGTAGTCAAGCATTTGCAACTGGTGTAATTGATGGAAGTGGTTTTCTTCATCTCACCAGGACCAATTCTGTTTGGACGAACAATTTTCTAACATTATCAAAAACAGATTCACTGCACACTTCACTGGAGAAATGTTTCCCTTTTGTCCAGTCTGTTTAGTTTTTATCTGATTTACTTAGACTTTATATTAGCCTTGCTATCGGGGTAACGATATGGTTTGTGGTTCCACCATTAAATCCAGACCATACACTGTGTATAAATGATGGATGTAAACCACCAGATCTCCAAAGTGAAGCCAGTGCAGGAGTAAAACAAACCACCTGCTGCTGGCTCCAAAAAACTCTGGAACCAAGTGACTTAAATTAAAAAATCATCATTTTCAATCATTAGTTTTATGAGTATTGAAGTCCACCTGAAACAGCATTTCCAGAGTATCTAACTGATGCATTGTGACGTATTTCCAGCAAAACAGAATACAGGTATAAAATGTTTGGAGCAATTTGACTGGGTCATTGAAACAAACAAACAAATAAAATGTCACAGCTAGCTAGCTAATGTTCATACCTACGTATTACATACTAATCATACACTCTATATAGAAATGGACAAAGCACAAAGGGCTCAAAAATGAAGCCAATGCAAAAAGTCCAAAAAAGCGCAATACCATACAAGCACCACCAAATGCTGGCTCCAAAAAACTCTGCATCCAATTGACTTCAATTCAAAAATCTTCATTTTCAATCCTGAATTACTCAGTCAATATGTTTTTTCCACAAGTCATTCTGATGTCACTGGGTAAAGTCCACTCTTCTTCTCTTTTCCATCTGAAAAACATTTAATCATTAAGGAGATATCAGGCTTCAAAAAGAGGAGGTTTTTGGGGCGTGGTTAGTTTGATTGACAGGTCTGCTCTCCAATGATTTACAGGTAGTTTGGAGCCTCAGTCTCATACACATTCTGGGCGGCTGTGGCTCAGGTGGTAGAGCTGATCACCCACAAATCGTAAGTTTGGTCCAGCTGTCAAAGTGCCTTTGAGCAAGACACTGAAGCCCAAGTTGCTCCTGATGTTAGTCAGCACCTTGCATGGGAGCCCTGGTGTGTGTGTGTGTGTGTGTGTGTGTGTGTGTGTGTGTGTGTGTGTGTGTGTGTGTGTGTGTGTGTGTGACTGGGTAAATATCGAGGCAACAAAACCTGGAAGGCACCTTGCAGACTAACTAAGGTACAAAGATGCAGTCCACTTATGATTGGACAGTGTCCTGGTTCAGAGTCAGAGCTGCTTATACACAGTCTGTGGCTTCAACCTGATGTCTGGATGTTGCCATGCTGTGCACAGCATCATCACACTGTTAGCAGGTCTGCAGACGCTAAATCTTGTTTCATTTCTACCAACATCAAATCAAACATGATGCTAGTTTACTTCTTGATTTGTCAAATGGATTTGTCCAGCAGTTGTTTCATGCTATAACTTTTTATGTGATATCCTCACAAGTAACTCATATACATATTACATATTCCCTGTGAATGTACGCTCACAGTCACAAGAGACAATATGAACTTTTTAGACGTTAATAGTCGAGGCTTGTGTCAGGCATTCTGTTCAAAACAGAGCAGGTTTTCATCAGGACGTAAATCCTTCTTTGCTACAGCGCATTACTTCCATAAATGTATCCTTGGTTCTTAATTACATGGTGGCTAACTACAGATTCCAAAAGTGATTGCAGTAAGGAGACTTTAATAGCTCTGTGGCTCCTCCTTTAAACTCTAATTACAGCCAGTGTGAATATTGTTTTGAAAGGATTGTTTTTCATCTGGCTGTAATGAAAACGTGTTGTATGGAGGAGAGAATGGAGTGGGACAGTATATCTCCCCATCTTTCCCAGTCCATGCATGAGGCTCCCACCACAGGGACGGCGGGTCTCTGAGGGCAGGAGGCCTCTGCAGGCGTGTGGCTCGCCACCGGCCACTGGCTCAGGGGACAGCACTGTAACGCTGTGGTGTTTGGCCCCGAGCCCCAAGACAGCAGCTGCCATAAACAAACAGCGCTGAAAGCTACTGGCCCAGTCCCCAGCTCTTTTCAAGACGGCAGCCAGCCCGCTGACCTTCAACCAGCTCACTCCATTAACTCTGAATGGATCTGGAGAGTCGAGCTGGTAAAGAAATCCAAATAAGAGTCAAGTTAGAATGAGAACAAAGTGGCTGCTAGACCCTCTTTTGCCCATGTTTTCCCCGTTAGCACTGACCGCCACTATGACCTTGGCATGCTGTTATGAAAGGATCTCAAACTTTCAAGGTCAAACAACTTTGAGACTACATACAAGTTGTGTAACCTTAAAGAGAAAGAAACAATCAACCTGTTCACACCTGGTTTTAAAATATGTCTCGGGGCACTGGATCACAAGTGGACGGCGCTAATTAGTGTGTACAACCACTAAAATTAATTGAGATTCGATCACTCAAACCACATGTGGCGATGGTTTTGGACACATGTGAACACGTGTAAATGTGTCCCCAATAAGGATGTAACAGTAAATACCACTCATCTTGTCCTGTGCTCATTTTGAACTCATAAACTTTGTCCTCTCACCTGAAACAGTGTGAACAGTCTGGACATGTATAACAGCTCATGAATCATTTTGCCTTCTCCTCTGTTTTAGATTAACCGTTCACAACATCTAGAGCTCTTCGAGTTTACATGAAAACCCGACGTTGCCATGGTGACATCGGAACACAAGTGGTCAGCAGGACGTATTGGAGACACATTTTAAATATAGGTGTGAACACCTCGTCTGTCCACCTGTGATCCAATCACCTGAAACACATCTTAAAACCAAGCATGAATAGGGCCACGTTGTATAATCCTAATATAGTTACATAATTGGTACACAATTATAAAGTGCTGCACACTTTTCTACATATATTTTGTTATTTTGTATATTTCTATCATTTCAGTCTTTAAAGATTTAGAGTGCTGTTCATGTCTGTAATGTACGCTGGAGCAATTTGGTACAAGAATATTCTTCAGGATTAATAAAGTTCTAGTTTATTTTATCCCATCTTAAAGGGCAAGAAACTATTTGGAAAGAATGAAATTATGAAGTTATTATCATCTGCAAAGTGTGAAGCCACCCACTGCTCGGCAACGATAATATAAACAGCTGAAGTCTCCTCACTCCTCACTTCGAAGCACATTAGTTCATATTAACATTACTGTCAAGCCCTTGAGGGTAACAAGTAAGCAAGATAATGAGAGGGTAATGTAGGAAATGGAAAACACTGAAGCCATTGGGAAAATCAACTTTAATGACAATACAATTTGAAAAATTATTGTATATGAGGAAAATTACAATATATTAATGTCCATCCACTGACAAATGAGCTAAACACAGCTCAGCACGAAAGCAGCAATTAAATGATGCAGTAAAACTGGGTTAAAACTGTTGTAATTGAGCTGGGATTAGTTCTTTGAAACAGTTATTTCCAAAAGTTTGTGGCTCAATGTAAAACATTGTTTATGTCTTTGATTATCCACCCTGGTTATCCCTCATACAGGCACTTGTTGAATTTGAAGCTGAGCTATTTGTTAACTAGTTAGCTAGCTGTTAATATGCATATTTTATTAGCTGTTTTCCTTTGTTTCGATTCACACCTATTGAGCTAAGCTAACTATTTTTTTATATTTGACATATAAAAACCACTACTTTACCCTACAGGCTACACCTCGACTAAACAAGCAAGATACTTTATAAGTAATTAGCTTTATAGGTGTTGGTTGAAGTTTAACCTCATTGTGAATATCTTTTCTTCCACTTCTCAGCAGAATTTTCCCCAAAACGTATCTTTTAAAATGTTGAATTACTAACTTTAAATTGCATTAGATGTATTGTTTTTCACATTTGGCATAATATCACGTTGCTAAAGTGATTAGCTGTTGATATGCTGATACCTGGTGTCAGATCCCTCTGAGCAGCACGTGAGCACACAGACACAATCTGCCTCAGAAACTCAGTCCTATGGTAAAATCAAGCAGTGCTGAGCTCACCTTCAGCCAAGTGAAGCCCAGAGGAGCTGTTGATATGGTCATGGCTGAGTTCATCCTCCCTGTGCTTTTGGAAGGTTTACACTCTCACATAGCTGCAGCCTGCTTCCTCCCACAGCCTCTCACTGAGACAATATCACAACATTAAGTTGCTTTTAGCTCCATGGGAAATGAAGAATGACTTTTTACTCCTTTTGGATCACATCACTGTTCGTATTGTTAACTTACTCAAGGATGTCAGCCAAAACAAAACAATAACTCAGTTTGTGTTTATAGTTATATCAGTACCATATTCACATGTACTACAGCCAGCGTAGTAATCAGTAGCTTATTGTAAATACTGTGTTGCACAAGCTACTGGAACAAAAACGTCACTACGTCAAACTACCAACTACTACTAATGATGTTCCTATCTGCCCCAGTGTGTTCTGTGTTCTGTGCTAACTAGCAACACTTAGCCTGCTAAAGCTAACGGTATCATTAGATAGTACCATAGACTGTATGTAGAATAGAATAGAATAGAATAGAATAGAATAGAATAGAATAGAACAGAATGGTCTTTATTGTCACAAATGGATGGAGAAACTGTGACGTATGTTTGGGGAATCGCGTTTGGCAGTTGAACTTTGCCATGTTGCTTTTTTTGGAGCTAGAAGTGACCATATTTGGATATGAAGGGAGGAGTGAGGAGGCGGGTCTGACCCTTGAACCCGAGGACACTGTCCAATGTGTATGAGACTCAAGTTCACTGACAAATGAGCCTCCAAACCACCTGTACCTCATTACAGACCAGAGCTGTCAATCAAACTAACCCCGCCCCTAAATCTTCCTCTTTTTGAAGCCTAATGTTTGCCCAAAGATAAATGATTTTCAGATGGACCAGATCACTGAGATCAAGAGCTGACGTTAGCTAATGACATCAGAATGACTTATGAAAAAATGTATTGACTGAGTGTTTCAGGATAGAAAATTACCATTTTTGAATTGAAGTCAATTGGAGCCAGAGTTTTATGGCACCAGCATCTAGTGGCTGTCGGTGGTATCACACTTTTTTTAACTTCCTCGTCGGCCTCATTTTAGAGCCCTGGTTGCTTCGTCCATTTCTATACACAGTCTATATTTAGTGCAAAGTATGAATGTTATCTAGTAACGTTAGCTAGCTAATCATGTAAAATTGTATCAAATCAAATAAATCCAAACATTGTAGACCACCTACATGTCCTGGTTTGGACGGAAGTATATCACAAGCCGGTCATTTTCACTATCAATCTGGACAACATGATCCCACCCACTCACCAGCTTCTTCAACCTGCTGACAGGGAGGAGACTGCAGAGTCTCTGGTCCAGAACCGAGGGACTGAGGGACAGCTCCATCCACCAGGCTGTCAGGATGCTCAGCCCCCCGCCCCCTGCACACCCAAACTCTGGACTCTGTTGATCTGTTGTGTGCCTCATGTCATGTTGTTTTATCTATTTAATATTGGGTTGGCTTTGTTATCATTGGACTCCAAATGCCCTTATTTGTATATATATGTATAGATTTTATTAATAGCTACTATAGTATGTTTTTTATGTTGAAAACAGAGAAATTTAATTTTGATACTTGGTCTGTTTCCCAGATTGAGTATCAACAATCAGGCTGACTTTGATCTTAGATTTTTGATCTTTGACAATACATCAGTCCGATACTGGAGATGCTGTTTCATGTGGACTTTAATACTCATAAGACTGATAAATGTTCTGATTTCCAATTTTCCGTTTCCCTTTTTCACTCACCACATCCTGTTATTTAACCAAAAACTGAAAAACAACAGTTTTACATTAAATAAATGATGTTTTTAATCTCATTTTCACACAGCACAATTACATGAGTTTAAATACAGTTACAGTCTAATTGAACAGAGCCCTTTTATAAAGCCTGGATGTGACTTCAGTTGAAAGCAGGCAGGACACACTTCATCGCATGCAAAGCTTGTATTGCCAGTGACTCAGAAAGAAAAAACTCCTCTCAACACGATTGTTCCAAGTGTTACTACCAAGAAAATATCCCAATCAGTGAGTTTACCGAGTGTTTTTATGAATGTGAGAGTCACGTGACGCCCACGCAGCGATCTTGGAGCTGAGCCTGATGCACTGTGCTTTCCGCCGCCAATGAACGCAGTATCATAAAATCGAGTTTGTTTTGGAAAACCACTTTGACGTGCAGCCAATCGACTTCCAGTTCCTCCTGCGACTACATGAAAATGCTTAAAGCTGTCCAAGGTTCCCGGTGGAGCCCAAATCCCCCGGAGACCCACTGTGTATGTGTTTATGTGAACCTTTATATTCTGCATGCTAGAATAATACAGTGATTTTACAGGAATATACAGTATCACTCACCTGTGTTTATTCAAAGTAAGTACATGAGTGAAAACATGAATGGTATTAGTTATGTATAGAGTCAGTATTATGTTTTTGCGTAAATGAAGAGGTGAATATGTATTAAAACTGTTCATGTGTGAGTCTATAAATTCTCAAATTCACAGTCAAAGTCTGTCATTCTGCACAGGATGTACTTCCACTGTCGATCCCTGAAACAAAACACAAGACAGAAACCCGTCAGTTCAAAGTTTTATTGTTTCTTCGACTTCGTGTCTGACCTGCCAATAAATTCTGGTCCCACAGGTTTCCTATAACAACTTCTGAACAGATCCAAACTGCAGCCTCGTGGGATCAGAAGTTATACAGGGCAGGAAACAAACAAATGACTGCTTTGGACAAACCTTACGACTCCACTGAACGTGGTCTGCGCCCCTCGGATGAAGTAACCATAACTGGGGATGACCAGCTCTGCCTCCTCTCTGTGGTGCTCGGGGATGTCGGTGGTCTTCCTGCAGGAAGCAGCAGAAAGATGTTTAATGTTTTGGTGAGTATTCAAGTATTAATGTGTAAATCTATCTAATATCTACTTAATGATGGTTTTTATTTCAGATGGACCAGATCACTGATGACAAGAGTTGACTTTAACTAATGACATCAGATTGACTTGTGACAAAAACATATGGACTGAGTATTTAAGGACTGAAAATGAGGATTTCTGAATTGAAGTCAATTGGAGCCAGCATCTAGTGGCTGTCAATGGTATTGCACTTTATTTGCACTTCCACTTGCTTCGTCCATTTCTACATACAGTCTATGATAATAATATTGTAATCTACACTGTACTGCTGACAGCAGGTTGATTGACCGGTGGAGATGCTATTCATTGAAATTGCTCTCAGCAAGATGACGAGTCACATGGTTTCTTTCTTTATTTTAACCAGGAAGTAAATGTGATTGAACATTGATATAAATATAAACACAAACAGCATCATTGTAATTAGTTTTGACTACATCGTTCAGTAAGTGAAGAGTACGACCAGCGCTGTGATCTGAAAGAATTAAAAAGACATTTTCAATTTCAGGTGGACTTTAACATCGTAACATCTTTTCAGACACACAAAGGTCATTAGGAGTGGGACTATTTCTTGGCCCAGAGGTTGACATTTTTAAACTTCTGTTTTTTTATGGACTCAACCAAATAAATAAAAAAGAATGAATTAAATTATCTTTACAGAGGCTGGGAGACAGGTAGTTGTGTCCCCCTGCTTCTGGTCTCTGTCTGGTCTCTGTGCTGAGCTAAGCTACAGAGACCTCAGAGTGGTTTCAATCTTTTCATGTTTCCAGTGAAGAAGTGCATTTTCCAAACAGACAAACTCTTCCTCTAACGTGTCCATTGCACTGAGAGAACCTACATGCAGGAGTAGGGGCAGCGGCGTTTGTAGTAGCAGCAGTAAAACTGCCATTCCCGGTCAAGGACGGACTCAAAGTACTTGCTTTGAACGCCGGCTACAAGGCCGTTACGGGTGCACGTCGAGGTCCTGCAAAGACAAACCAGAGTCAAATTTATTAATTTCTTTTCATCAAACGACAAAGTCCAAGAAGAACATTTAAAAACTATTTAGATAAAAGCGTGTTTACACTGTGTGATGTAAATACGAGTTGGTGAAAGGTGCACTTTGTTTATGGCCCATACACGTCCCTGTCACCACAACACATCCAAGAATACCAGGCCCAAGCTGCAGGGGAGGCGGCATGTGTAGACCTTTGTCATGGCAACATGGACACAGCCTTCAACCATTCAGCCAATGGGGGTAGTTTCCCTGCAGGGTAATGTCCTACCCAGTGTAATTCAAACAGACAGCTATGTTAAAAGGAGGCAGGCGTGGCGGTGATAAAGAGCGCTCGCACTGTTTGCCATCAGATCAGTGGACTGGGTGCAGTCAAGCTTAAATCCAAATTAATCTAAGAGCACAAATGTGCTCTGCTCTCCTAACCAGAAACAGATACAGAGAAGTCTGCAATGTGTTTAGCTGCTGTTTACACAGATATGAAGCTGCAACACTCCACCAAACAGGTTTTCTGAAGGTTGATCCGAGTCCTTTAATTAGATCAACCTTTCAGTGAAGCGGATGGTTAGTCACGATGTCGATGTGAGGTTGTGGCATTTGGAAAGAGGTTTGGAAAAAAAAAAAGCCAAAAGAAACAAACAAGATTTTTAATTTTTTTTCCTTCTCATTCTTCACTGGCTTACTGTCTACTGTTGCATTGTCTGTTTGGATGATCCAGTTTTTTTTTTATGAATGATATGTTGCAAAAGCTCAGGAAAATGTCCCAACATGTGGCCAATAAAACATAATGTCATGTCTCCGATGGTCCACTGACACAGGCTGTTGGATGGAGCTGGTTTAAATACACAGGAGGTAATCGTGTTCTCGGGAAACCATCAGCTGAAGACACGTGTGGCTGTTCTGGAGAGAAGAGGATGATTCATACAAGTCCAGGCGGACCTGGCTCTGTTTTTCTGAACCAGACAACAATGGACAGAGTTCAAGTTTTTATAGCAGTTAACAAAAAGATGCACGTGTGGAAAGACTTACAACAGGGTAAATCAATGCTACCATATGCTAGTTACCTTTTTATTTCTTAGGGTTTAGTGCCTACGTGCTTTTATCAACCTGGTATTTTTCTGCCAAGACCATTAAAAAGTTTTTTGTTCTTAGTGGCATAGAAATGTTTGCCTTTTTTCCTTTTTTACAAATTTAACATGCAAAGCCTGGTATTCATGTACAATTACAGTGTGTTTTTGTTTACTAAAACTCTGTAGTTTGTAAGTAAATTGTAAAGGGGCTGATTTGTGAGCTTCTGCAAGAGGCACAAGTGAAATTACCATTTTAACACCATATTAGCTGTAAAACGCAACGTCACAGCTTTCAGACACTGTAGGAATTTCTTCGATAGCACAAACTGTGACTTAATTACGGTAATCCAAAGTGCACTCGCACAAACACAATCAGCTTTAAAGGGTTAAGCTTAAAGGTCAACCCTTGACTCAATTATGAATTACTGGGTTGAATTTATTCATACAACAACAAATGTGTGGTTCAGAGCTAAACCATAAGTATCCTTCAATGTGCTGTAGATAGAAATTCTTTATTATATTTATATTGTATTGTATATTAGTAGTATGAGAAGAGTTGGACACTCAGCACTGTTGCGAATTTGCCCCAGTGGTTACTTGGGGTATTGCAACTTCTGCAGCCAAAATACAATGTTACCCATAAACCACCCGATTAGAAAAGACGTCTGTAAATCCTTTCACAGGACACGTCCAATGAGGTTGGTTTTAACCCTCTCAAGTCGCGAGCATTGCCAGCAACGCCGAGTGACTAGCATAAATCAACTTACTGTAGTTCCTCTGCTGTTAGCGCTAGCAACGTGTCTCCAGCTGATTCTGAAAGCCGACAAGCGGAACGTTTTGTATATATTACATACATTACAGCAGATATGCAGGGAAATGGAATCATGCTGTGATGTGCAGCGTTTCTTACATATTACCTACATTACGGTAATGTACGGAAACTCCACTTGTCGGCTTTCAGAATCAGCTGGAATCACGTCGCTAGCGCTAACGGCAGAGGAACTATGGTAAGCTCCTAGTCACTCAGCTCAGCGCTCAACTCTAGAGGGTTAACTCTGTTCTCAATGAAAAACTGCAAAAGTTTCTTGGGTTGTGTGCTGTGTAACAGTAGCTAAATGTACTTTATTATCTTCACACCTCCATCAGTATTTCATTTATTAGGCAATTCTACTTTTGTTAATTCAACCAGCACTTTGATTTAGCACCAACTAGCTAGCTAGCATTTCATTTATAGACTAAATGAAGCAGTGCCTCCAGTAACCATGGGGGCAGCAAAGTCAGTATTTTTGAGTGAGATATTATGAACAACGTAAGAAAATGGAGGAACATTTCCGGGAATTGAAATTTTAAGATCTGTACTTTACCAACACACTGCCCTAAGTTTTGCATAACTTTACGTTTATTATCATGACCTCCTCATCGTCGCTGTGTTTGTTGTTCAAAGAAAATTTTAAACAATTCTGTTGCGCCCTCTAGTGGAAACACTCCACAATCAACATGAAGAACACATGGGAGTGTGTGGGCAGTGACAATCACATTGTGTGAAACTGACGTATTCCTTTGTGTACGTAAAGGGAGCCTGACTCCGCCCCCCTGCCTGGATGTGAGTGGGTGTAATTACACATTTAACAACTACTCTGTACTTAAAACTATACTATCTGGTGTGTGGTGCAAGCTGTTTTAATTAGGGATATGTAAATTTACACCTACTAGCTGCACTCTTATGACAGGGCTATGTTTGAACTTGTAAATCTGGTCTTTAAAGTACATCCTCTACTTGTGTGCGTCCTCAAATTTGCGTACGTCACCCACTCACCACCCACAACACGGGTGATTTTGTTCATACAACACTTTCCAGCACATTCCACTCAGGGTCCTATGGGCCTTTGTTGACCACTAATAGTGACCTTTAAGATTACGTGTTGGTCAAAGTGGGTCCCAGAGCGAGGAGGTTAAAGCCATCCATCCTTGATCTGTACCTCATCCTGTCGGCTGGGGTATCGTCCAAAGACGAACATCTTACGTGGCTTTCCTGTAGATTTGTCTGCAAGAAATAAACTCCAGAGATGCTGATCTGGGCCAACATGCTGTTCCTGCATCTGGTGAAAGGGGATTTGTTACTTTTCCGTGAAAAGAACAAATCTAAACATGTTTGCAGCTGCAGCGCAGAGCAAAAAATTATATGTATGGAAAAACTTTCAAAGATGTTTTCACAAACTGTAATCTGACTCAGATGTTACCAGATGACTGTTTTGGGTTTAGAGTAATTTATCGTTCTTCATCACCTCGTTATATAAAGGCTGGGTAAATCCCCGTTGGTCAATATAATGAGTGTAATGATGTCTGCAGGAAGATTATAAATTGAGGAAAACATACAGGAATAGTTTACCAGATTGAATTCTGACAGACTGGACATTGTTCCAATTAAACGACTTTAAATACAAATCATAGAGATGCAACCTCCTCAGTCCCGAACTTCACTGTAAACCCTGAACAGATACGACGCTCCTCCGACATGCCCCAAGCTCACAGCTGTGAAACAAAGGAGATAACAGGTGGTACCAAGCAAGACTGATAACCTACCACTCCATCCCGGCTCGGTTGATGTCGTCCCACCAGCAGTCACTGGGCTCCCCCAGACCCTCCGGCGTGGGCTGGCACTCAAACGACCACAAACGGTCCGAGCCGTCCACCTCACTGAAGTAGCTCCTGGTGGCCACGAGGACCTCGCCGTGGGGACACTGGAAGTTGAACCCCTGTCGGTAGCCGTTGACCCAGCCCATGTCGTGATGGTCGTGGGACTGAGCTGCCACCGTCGCCAGTAACCAGGACGCCAACACCACCAGAGCAGGATTCATGTTGAATGGATCAGTGTGTCTGCTGCGCTGCCTCTACAGCTGCCTCGGTTTAAACGCCTCCGAGCCTTTTGTCGTCCAGATGTTTTGTATCCAGGAGTGATGTGTAATTTGCTCCTCTCAGGACAAATCCAAAAGTGAACCTCACTGCACAATTTAAGGTAGACTCCGGGACAGAGCTTTGACGAAGTCTTAGGGCAGAGAAGGGTTTACCTTAAAAAAATTTCAGGTTACATGTGATTTAGATATTTATGGGATGCTTTATGTGATGCTGGGGAATACATTCACATGTTAACCATCAAAATTATCACGTTGTTAACTGTGCAGTTTGATTATTTTAATTATTTATTGCCCTAGTTTGTCCTGTTTTTTAATTTATTTGTGGCAATTTTTCAGTAGCAAAATATAACAGAATATTTTGTTTTTACTAACCACTGTGTGCATCCTGTTATTAATGAATAGTGATGATAATATTTCAAGCCACCATGAAAGATTTGTAATGTGTATAAGTTCCCACCATGAACAATGGCATTTATGTGAACATTTAACAAAGTTAATTGTTTTAATTGTTAGGCATTAGGTATTTTTCTTCTTGCCAATAAATGCTAAAAAAACCTAAAACTCCAACATTTGCTAAACTGCTACACTGATTGTTAAACTTTGGATTTCTCTATAGTGAGCACAGAACCTATATAAAGAGAAAAACATCATATACAAAGTGTTTGGATGTTGTTATGTTTTTATGTTTGTTTTGACCTTCTCCTAAACCAATAAAAGTGTAAGGAACGCACTAATTAGTGTGTTTGTTGGAGCTACAAATGTTAAAATTTCTAGTTCCTTAGGTAAGCTAGCTTACAGTGGCAACACAGCATTGGGAGCATTAGATGTAATGCTAATGCACTAGCACTAGCTAAATATTTCTTCTGGGGTAACAGGCTTTGACTGTTTGTAGAAATGGATGAAGCAACTAGATCTCAAACATGAAGCCAATGTGGAAATGTAAAAAAGTGCAATACCACCAATGACCACTAGGTGCTGGCTCCATGACTTCAATGCAGAAATGGTCATTTTCAATCATGAAATTCTCAGTCAGTACATTTTTTCCACAAGTCATTCTGATGTCATGATGATCTGGTCCATCTAAAAATCATTTCATCATTAAGGAGATATTAGACTGAGAGATGACAAACATTTAGGGGTGTGGTTAGTTTGATTGACAGTTCTGGTCTCCAGTGATTTGGAGTTTAGACGCTCACTCACTCTCACACACATTGGTCAATGTCCTCTGGTTCAAGGGTCAGACCCGCCTCCTCACTCCTCCCTTCATATCCAAATATGGTCACTTCTGGCTCCAAAAAAAAACAACAACAACATGGCCACATACAAATTCCAAACTCTTTGCTTCAAAATGTGAGTCCACAGACCAACAGGTGACATCACAGTGACTACATCCATCTCTTACAGTCTATGGTCTGTTAGCACGACCATGTCCACCTGCAGCCTCACACAACTTCTAGCACATGGCCTCTTTACTATAGATGTAATGATGTGTGCACTTGTGTACCATGTGTAGTCACAAAGTGTAATTCACTAAAAACAAGCAATAGAGGGAACATGATGTTTTCCCTAATATCTAAGAAAGGCTGTTTTGTTTGTGTTCACTCTGCATGGTTGGATGGTGGTTGGTGGATCCCTCTGGCTCATGGTGAACTCCAGTGTCCTACATTTCAAGAGTCAGACCCACCTCCTCACTCCTCCCTTCATATCCTAATATGGTCACTTCTGGCTCGTAAAAAAATAAAATAAAAAATATATATTATTAAAGGTTATTTTAGTGTTTAACACCAGAGTCATTACAGCTTTACGAGAATATTACAATAATGAAAATCTAAGATTGGATACATTAAGGTGAATAAATAAATGAGGATCAGATGGGTTATGCTGCTGTGGTTTTAACAAACCCAGCAGAGGACTATCTATTACAAAACAATAATTCACACAGCTTGAAAATGAAGCTGTTCCACACAGATCCAGACCACTAAGTGCGAACATGACCCCTGCGCTCAGTGGAAACTACTCACAAATGGATGAGTGCAGAGCCACTCATCCATTTTCTTCACTGTATCACAAGATAACAGCTTTTAGATTTTCCACAGCCTCTCCTGTTCCTGTGAAGCAGCGTTCCCGCCAGACAAATGAGGCTCGGTGAGAACATGAGCTCATATTATTTATGGAGTGTGGCAGAATAAATTTGCACAGGTGTTACTTTTGGCCTTGCTTGCATATTTTACGTCCTAATAAAAAGCTTTTTTTTTGCAAAAAGATGTCAGAAAGGTTCAGTGAAGAGTTTTAATAATGAAACTTGGATTTTAACGTAATTATCAGTGGAGATGACGTAAAACGGCCAACACATCTGCACTGATGGATATTCAAATATGAGTCAAGAATTACATGAATATTCAAACCGTCCTTGAAATGCAGGGATACAAAGTCTTGAGTCTCTTCTAAAATGTTAGTGGGAAATAAAACATGAATTACCAGAAACAGGAGGGGAAGGAACATTTCAAATGAAGGAATAAATAAGTAAGTGAGAAAATTAAATATATATTTAAAAATATACAAACTAAATGATGAAATATGTTCTGTTATATGAATGTGTTCTTCTGAATGTCTATATTTATGATTTTCTAAATAAAATAATATAAAATAGAATATAGAAAATATCTAATAAAACAAAAACAAACTTTGTATACACTTGCCTTAACACAGTGGTGAAATGATTACAATGTTGTTACTTGTAATCCACTGCATTACAGAGAGAAAAATATGAGGAACCCAGCATCGTATGTCTGAATCGAGCTGAAACAATTGATTAAAAAGTAGGCAGCAGTTTTTTTGTATTGCAATGATAAAAATGACAAATATTTACCGTATTTTCTGGACTATAAGCTGCTACTTTTTTCCGATGCTTTGAACTTATTTGGATTTTCTTTTTTTTAACTATTTTAATCATTTTAATTTATATTTTGGTCATTTTTAGATCTGGACCGTTGGTTTGGATCCAACAAGTTTTATGAAGGTGTTACTTCATATCAGTTACCAATCAGCAGAATAATCTGCAGTCTTTTATAGTATTTTTATCTAGTTATATAAAAGATGTTGATTGATTGATTGATTGATATAAACTTGCTTTTAAAAAATCTCACCAACTACAACAATAAACACAATATATAATAAAAAACAGTATAAAAATGACAGGGGTAATTGTACTTCATGAGTATTTGTATTTTAGGTACATTTTCCTAATGTGTCCCCAAGAGAGTGGACGAAGCTCATGTGATGTCACCTGTAGGTTTGTGACAGGAATTTGGTCTTTGAATGTCACCATGTTGTTTTTTTTAGCCAGAAATGACCATATTTGGAAATGAAGGGAGGAGGGAGGAGGTGGGTGTAACCCTTAAACCTGACATCACAAACCAATCTCATTGGTTCATGGTGTCAATGGAGACAGAGCTGTCAATCAAACTAACCACGCCCCTGTTCATATAACTGTGATGGTAAAATGTGTTGAATTAAAGTGAACTGGAGTTTTTTGTAGCCAGCATCTAGTGGCCATCAGTGGTAATTCACTTTTTTGCACTTTTACGTTGGCTTCACTCTTGAGCCTTGGTTGCTTTGACCGTTTAAAGCTACAGTTCATGGTCCTCCACCACTGGCTTGATGTGATAAAATACTGACATGATGATTATATAATTTCTACAGTAACACAGCGCTTCATGTTTAACGCCCTCAATAAAACCTAATAGGTACTTTATGTTTACTGTGATGAGTGAGGGGAGACATCCATCGGATCGCTGAGTGCCCGAGAATCTGATCCCATGTGAGAGATCATCCTCAAAGCATCTAAAAATAAATAACAGCACATGTTCAGGAATAGTGTGTGAGTCACTGTGAGAGGAGATCCACAAAAGTCAAAATGGAGCAGATCTGGGAGTTATTTATAGACACTACTGTCTATTTAAAAATCTCTATTTAGAGCAGTTCTTTTGGCGCTTTTGAGAATGTAGGACTCCAATCACGATACTTTGATCTGACTGTGACACGCAGGCCTCACCATGCCAGGGATCAGGCAGCCCGGCCTCCGACTCAAAGCAGCTTCACATGAGTGTCACCGTGCAAATCCACCGGCTGAGATCTCAGCTGCTTTTGTTGTTCACCACCTGGATTCAGATGCGGTTTAAAAAAGTAGCATCACTTGACTTTATTGGCCTTTAATAAACTTCTTAAGAAGTACAGCTCAAAGAAATACAGGATGAAACGATGTCTGCTGCGCTCCAGTGATGAAAAAGTGAATGGAAACAATAAAGCAACAACATCTTCGTGTCAGATGTTCACAAATGAATTCCATTTTTTTCCTCTAAGTTAAATATTTGGGAGCAACAGGGCACATCTGCTTTTCATCATATCTAACCCCGGCGCTCATCCTCTGCTGGCACCATGCTAACACCTCCAGGACCCTACTCAGCTCTTCTTCAGCCGCCCTATGATTTGGGAGACTACTGCACAGAGAAACCACGGCAGAAAGATTGCAAACATCAAATCAGCCCTTTACATATTGTCTAGGGGTTTATGTTACATATGCTGTAGGAGTGGCACTTAAAGGACGGGATAATAATCCAAATACTGTTGAAAGTCTCGTGACCCCCACTGATAACAAACAACAGATATCAGTTGGTTGGACAGCAGACCATAGAGACTTTTTTCTGGCTGTTTGGGCCACATAGAAAAACTATTGTGATGACACTCTGGTGAAGCCGACACATCAAGGCCGTGAAGTTACATCCTCAGGAAGATGTTCAGGGGTTGTAGACAAAAGAAACTTGTTGTAATCAAGAACTTCGGGCTTCTGCTCTCACTATATATGTTTATATATGTGATATTATGCACATATATGTTGATGACAGACCAGGGTTAATCTGTGTCCCTGATTTGCATTAGTCACTCTACTCTGTAGGTGCCTGCTGTTCATGCTTCAGGGCTCTGCTGTCTATGTTACAGATGCTGTAGGGGCACTCGAGAAGGATAGGACAATGATCTATGCATCGGTGAAGGTCTCGAGACCAAACTGATATCAACACAAAAACAACAAACAATAACACACATGAAAGAGGATAAGTATGTCCGCTAAGAGTTAAGGTCAAGGACGACCTTTGACTTTTGGATATGGATCTAGATTGTAATGTAAAGAACCTGGATTTGCAGTGACGATCGCATCTCAAAGAAAACAGTGAAGACAGTCTGTGACAATGGGGACGAGACGAAACAGATCTTCAAGGTCAAACTGTATTTTAACTGTATTTCTATTTTATGCTATGTATTTTACTTCATTACATTTTCACTTTCATTTTCACTTCTTTCTTATTTTATATATACTACTTTTAAATTTTGTTTCATTTAATGTATTTTACTTAATTAATTTTACTGTATTTTCATTTGTAAAATGTTATTCTTTTAAAACAGTTTGTGCTACACTTCATCAGAAGATATTATACAAATAAAGCTTATTATTATTATTAGTATTATGGAAGCTAATATATGACAGATCTACATGACCCCTGTCCAGCTCGTCCTATGATATCTGGCTGAAAGAACATGGTGGTCGTGGTCAGTCAGTGGACCTGCATTCATTTCAATGCTAAGTACAGTCAGAGGTATATGCATATGTATGATGGCAACCTCCTGACAGCGAGAAGAGCTCCTTTGTTCATTGTGTTTGGCAGAGCAACATGAAAAAGTCAGTGTTTGCAACTGCTTGACAAGAACAGGGTGAAGGATGTGAAACACAGTATAAATCACTACACGCACACACACACACACACACACACGGTGCATAGATCCTGTTTACAATCTGATGCACATGTACACGTGCAGCCCAAAGTTTGACTTCCTGTGAACCATACGCACAGAGTCCTCAACCTGATGGAGGTGAGTGGATGACCTGGAGCATGATATGGTCAAAGCTATGCTCGCTGCTCTGAGAGGTGAGCATGAGTGCAGCAGTGCTACAGTCCACATGGGGACGTGCTCACAGTAAAAAGCTGCTGCACATAGTTAATGTGCACAAAACACCCAAGTAGAAACAGAAAAAACTGATAAAAGGCAATGCAACAAAATGCAATAGAAACAGGTTTAGTGAATCAATCCATGACCTGTTGTTCTTCATTTAAGTTCTCAATGGTTCTCTCGTATTCACACAGTTATTTACAACTTTATACAAGAGATGGATGAAGATAACATGACGTCACACACTGGTTTATGGACTTGCATTTTGAAACCAGGAGTTTGGTATTTAAATGTGGCCATGTTGTTGTTTCGAGCCAGAAGTGACCATATTTGGACACGAAGGAAGGAGTGAGGAGGTGGATCTGGCCCTTCAACCAAATTACACTGTCCAATGTGTATGAGACTTCAGTTCACCAGTGAATGAGCCAACAAACCACCTGTAAATCATTACCGGTCAGAGCTGTCAATCAAACTAATCCCACCCCTAACCCCCTAACTCCTCCTCCTCCAGTCTAATATCTTCTTAATGATGAAATGATTTTCAGATGGACCAGATCTCAGAAGAAGAGTGGACTTTAGCTGATGACATCATCTGATGACTTGTGGAATAAAAAAACATCTACTGAGTATTTCATGGTTGAAATTAAGCATTTTTAAATTGATTGATTGAGTCCAGAGTTCAGAGTGTTTTGGAGCCAGCCTCTAGTGGCCATCAGGAGTATTGCACTTTTTTGCACTGGCTTCACTTTTATATCCAGACACTTCAACCAGTTCTACAAACTGGTTAAAACATACAGCCATAAGGATTAAGATAAGGTAATCCTTTATTTGTTCCACAACAGGAAAAAAATACTGACAGAGTATTTCATGATTAAAATTGACCATTTTTAAAATGAAGTCAAATCAGAGTTTTGAAGAGTCTGCATCTAGTGGCTGTCAGTGGTATTGCAGCTTTTTGCACTTCCTCACTGACTTGAGCCCCGGGGGTTAGGTCCATTTTTTATATATGGTCTATATACGGTCTGGACCAAAGCTGTAGATCCACTCACCAACCAACCAACCAACCAATCAGGACTGCCATCACACAAGCCTCATTGTTGGGTTTGGATAATAACAGTGACAGCAAAATAATGACTTCATACCTTGTTTTACGATTCTTTGGCATTAACCACGCCTCCTGATAAGCTCATCGATTGATGTTGAGATAAAACCAGTGTCCCTTAGTTACTCTGACTTATTTATTTCCAGAAGAGAAATGTGCTACTGTATTTATTACGATAAAAAAAATGCTAAATCAAATCTTCCAAATTACTAAACAATAGCAAACACACTGATAATTACTAATCTTCCTCGTACAGGACCTGAAGTGTCACATCACACAGACTCAATGTGGTTGGTGTTTGAATCAAGGGCCTGAAGCAGCTGCCAAGTAAAAAGTGTCCTGTTCAGAAATGTGACACATCCAGAGACAAACTGTACAGGAGCAGAACAGCCTGGTTTGTTTCCACTGCAGGACCAGGACTCTGCAACAGGAAGTCCAAGTGTGGACACAAAGCTCTCTGATCTCTGTTCACAAGTACAATACAGCAGGTGTAAGGTCAGTCTGTACCTTTGACTGGATGTTCCTCCTCTGAACATATATGTGACCATTGATTGAAGCTGTTAGGTGTTAATACAGATGATGTTAAAGCAGAGCAGGAAAGGCCTCGGTGGGAAGAGGTGAGGGTGGACGGATGGTCAACAAAACTTCAGACTTTCACATGGGAACGTGTTACCTATAACAAACCAGTGCTGATGTCTTATAATGACTACGATCATTCCCTAACACTACCCACGCTACCCCTTATTTTAACTATGATGACAGAGGTCGTCTGATCTTTAAATCAAACCACGTTTCCCAAAAGGTAACAAACTAGTTCCTTTAAGTATAAGAAGAGTGGACCGTATTCAGCAATATCTTCGTAAGTTTTGTCTGAAATTTGTTTATAAAGGAACAGTAATGGGAACATGTATAGACTGATAGGTCATAATATTGAAAGGCTATTAGAAGACATTTTAAGTGTATTTCATAATTTAGGACTTTGAGTTGAGAGAGTTTTGAGTCACCATCCTAATGCCAATACTAAGCTGCTATGATAGATAGATAGATAGATAGATAGATAGATAGATAGATAGATAGATAGATAGATAGATAGATAGATAGATAGATAGATAATTTATTAATCCAAATTCAAGTATTGCAGTCTAACTTCCACATGCTGAACCCATATGATGTCAGAGCATTGCAACCAATCAGAAAAATCCTCTCTATTTCCTGATTGGTTTAAATGCTGTGACATTATATGGCACATTTAAACTGGCAGCCTCCATGAAATCATCCATGATGGGGTATTTCTACCTTTCAGAAATGATATGTTAGTTGTATGAGCTCTTCATTTTCAAACATTTCCATAAATTACTGGGGGGGTCTAAGAAAGTCTACATCAGATAAAGTGTTTGTAAAGTGAAGTGTTAGTAAATGGCAGAAATGTTCATGAATGAAAAGTAAGAAAAGTATCACAATTAACGATGCATTAGCTGCTGTTACTCATTTAGTGTGTGTGTGTGTGTGTGTGTGTGTGTTGTGTCTAAAGAGGAGCCCACAACCGAGGACTTTAAAAATAAGGTTTGATGTTGAATCTGGGGCCAAAGGGAAAAAATCCTGGATTCTTCTTTTTTTTTATTGAACTTTGTTAAGAAAATTAAAATAAACTTACACATCACTAACATCATTAACTATGTAAACAATTCAGTCAATCTAAAAAGATCAAAAAGACATATTTCAAGTCGACTTTAACAAACTTTAACTGAAGAAATCTGGTGTTAAATGAAGCCGTGTCTGACAGAAAAATGCTTTTATTGTTGTCAGTGTTGGTTTTGGGAAGTCTGGAGAGCAGTGACAAACAACATATTTTGGAGGAAAGTTAAAAGCTCGGGGAATGGAAAAAAAAAAAAATCACACCGGGTGGTTCTCATAAAAGATACCATCAGGCCTCGGGGTAGTCCACAGGGTTAAAGCTGCAGACCATGAACCACAACATCCGGCCCAAAGTCCAGCCTGGGATCTTTGTTGTTGCATGTTGCTCTCTAGATGTTTCTCCTGTGATTCTCTCTAATCTTGTTACTGTTGATTTCTAATTAAGGCATAAAGTACCCGCAGTTACATTGTGGGAAATGTAAGATCACTACAGGAACCCAAAGAGGACTTATTGTGCTCATTTTCCAGCTTCATATTTATTGCCTTGGTCTCCTCTAGAGGAGTTTTACACAGATTGCAGTTGAGAAGAGTTGATATTTATCCTATAATGGCCATTTATACAGTGGCTCATTTCACCCTCTGTCTGAATCGGGCTGTTTTTACACTGTCTGTTGCTCACAAGTCTCCAACAGGTGACAATGTAAACTGTAAACAAACAAAGTAACTTTGTGGACTGGAATTCAAACTTTTCAAACTGGTGTGAACATGTTTGAATCTGATCCAGGATCTGAAAGCAGACAGCACCGACCTTCACCACCAGAAAGGTCCCAGCAGGACGTCTGTGTTTGGTAAATATTTCACCCATTAGCAGCTGATTGTGGAACAGAAGCTGGATTCAGTATTTTAATCACAAGCTGCATGTAAAATGTTTGTCCCGTATTCATCTGTGTACATGTGGGAAAATGTTACTGTGGGGAAATACAGACGGTAACGTAGCTAATAAAATGTTAACCACTGTACAGTATCTCTGTGCATCAGTGGTTATTTATGTGCTGCAGTACATGAAACAAATACATTTAGGCCCTGTCCACACGGAGACGGGTTTCAGTGTAAACGGCAAAGTTTTTTATTGTTTACACCTTGCGTCCACACGGAGATGGAGATTTGGCAGCCAAAACGGATACTTTTTGAAAACCGGGTCCCAGAGTGGGAAAGTCTGAAGACGCCACCCGCTGCGTCTCCATGCGGACGGCGAATACTCATTCTCCTGAAACGCTGCAGCTGTAGCCCCGCCTCTGACCCTTAACTCGCCTGTGCAACCCCGACAACAACAGTAAAAATGGCGAAACACAGCGTCGCGTTAGTGCTGCAGCAGCTACTGGGCTTGTTTTGACTTTTACAGCAAAATCTTCTGAAACTACACAACTACCGTGAGCAACAAGTGTGTGTTGTTGTGGGTGTTGGTTTTACCTCGTACGAGTTTAATTCGCATGCTCCGTGTCTTCTTCCTTGTTTTGGTGTGTTTCTGTGGCAGCGTTACAGCGCCACATACAGGCCTGGCAGATTGACTACAGCGTTTTTGATATAAATATCTGTTTTCGGGGGAGAGGTTTTCATCTTGTCTCCACGTGGACAGGGCCTTAATGATGTTAAAGGGTGGAGAATGCATTCAGTTACCATGACAACTGTTATATTCAGAACAGCTCCTAAAAAGTTGGGGATTTCCTACATCACAAATCTCACCTTCAGGACAGATTTCTGAAACAGAGAGTTTCAATCAGGCTGCAGACTGAGAGCTTTGCTCACAGAGATTACTGAAACATCACTTTACCTTTTTATTTTATTTGACATTTATTTAACCAGGTAAAAATGTTTGAGAACAGCTTTCCAAACATGACCTGGGTAAGAGGCATGAATAAAAAAACATCCATGTACAAAAACACATATGCAATCGGTACATAAACACAGAAGTAATTTAGATGTGAAAAACAAAGAAACACAAGAAACAAAGAAAAACATAAACCCGATTAAATGACACTAACTATGGAGATGAGTAGAGCAGGGTATATGATGTGAAACTCTGACCGTGTGTAGTATAATCACCCAACACTGTAAAACTGTACTTAAAACAGGAAGTTCAGGATATCCGAGCTTCCACTGCTTCATTTTAAAAGTTTCATCCCAAATGTTATGGAAATTTAACATTAATATGCTGCTGTATCCCTAAAACAATAAAGTCCAACATGTTGAATGTCGGTAAAATGTGTTAATAAGCAGAGCATGACGCCCGATAGGTCAGCTCGGTTTGCATATGAAAAGGTCACACAAATATCAACTGGCGAGCTGCATTCACCATAATCATGGGTCTGATGGTTGTAATGTGTGGAGCAGTAATTACTCGGCTTTGTCACCATGACGATTTAATATTAAACGCTAGAAGTCAACATTTACGGACCCTTTCAAGCCCGAACCTGAAGGTGATGCACAGCTGGAGTCGTCGCCGTGCACACGAGGGATCGTCAACATAATTAGCGTTGAGAATATGAATGAAAAGTGGCTTTTTTTAATCAAAACAAAGTATCAAGGCTAATTCAGTGTCAACATCAGAGGCTGTAATTATCAATGGAAACTTCTAAAAACACAACTATCTGTGGTATGCAGGGTTGCGCAACTGCCACTGTGAGGATGTCAAAAGGTCTCTTAGCCTGGTCTATTTTCCCATAAGACCTTTGCTGTTTAATAGTGCTTCACTGATGAAATTAAGGGGCCAGCCAAAAGGCCACCATAATAACGTCTACAAAACAAATCACTCTGCTTCAGGCTGTAACCTCATTAGAACAATGCGTGGTGGTTGCTTGGAGGATGTGTCTGAAGCGCGGCTGGCGAGGCGGGCAGGCACAGATAAGCCCCACTGACAGTAGTGATAATGGGAGAGCAGGAATGATTGCCCAGAAAATAATCACGCTCCCACGTACTTCAGGCGCATGATACCCTGTTCTCATTTGTTTGGCTACATCCATGCCACGGAGGAATCCCCCCGGGCTCCAAGGTTATCCAGGAGATGATACACGAGGGTCAAAATGTTTAACAGATTGTGAAGCTGACGAGCGCGAGGGAATGCTGACGTACTCCGTTTTCATGAACTGGACAGATCCCCACGCACCGACCTTATCTCGTTTAAGTTTCATAAAGTCGCACAGCTGCACAAATCTCATATTTTTGACAATGTCGCTCATAAATTGAGTGAATATATTAGTTCTGCTTGGAAACCCAGCACAGTTCAATAACTCTCATCTCGTCCGACAGTTCCTGGACAGTCGAGCTACCAGACCGAGAATAAACTCATTTCCAGTGGCTCAGCACCACCGCAGTGATCTCAGTCGTAATTATTAAAGTCAAGCGGAAATTTAAAGCCGCCTCACTAGTTGTGTGAGGACATTTAAACTATAATAATGCTGCAGGTGTTGCATATTTTTTGCCATAACTCAAATATGATAAAGTCGTTTTGGGGTCATGCTAACACCTCTGGTGCTGGTTTCCTATGCTAACATCTCAAAGCATCACAGCTTTGTAACATCTTCTTTTAAAACTGTTTTCAATTCAAAAAACATTTATTTCAACATTAGTTGCTGTGCAGTTTGTCTTGTGTAGCTAGCAAAGATTTCTTGATGCCTACTCCAGATAAAAGAGGCTACCTAGCATTAGCTAACTCTTTTGAAAGATGAAACTGACTTTACTTTTACCATACATACTACTTTCTTTCTACTTTTTCTACCAGAGTTGAAGGACTAAATCTTACAACAGCAAACTTGCATCTAATTATACTTCAACGTTAGCACAGCTGCATAGAACCAGAGAGTCGTAGGCTACTCCAGTATCAATCCTTTGTAAAATTTTTTGGCTAACACCAGTAAGTAAGTCAACAATACAGCTGGTGATGTGATACCAAAGGGTTAACATGATATTTTTAATTTCAGGTGGATTTTATCAGTTTTTTTTTAACTATGAAAACAGAGTCTTCAACCCTGCCGTGTGAGCAGCAGTTGACTGAGAACTAGAAGCAGCACAGTCAAAGTTCATGGTGTTCCTCAGAGAAAACTTCATACTGACCAGACCACAAACTATTATATACTTTCCCTACATTTTTTAACAAGCCACACAAGTCTGTTCCCTAAGCACTCTCAACATTTAGAAATGGCTCATTGTGCTGTTAAGTTTATATTTCACTTGGAAAGTAGAAGCTAGTTAGCTTAGCATTGGCAGCCGCATGGCGACAACATTTGTTTCAGTGAAATTCAAACCATGTAAAAGGTGTACTACTGAAACTTGGGCCCAGCTGGATACTTTATGTCCAGTTGCTGTGGTAACCAACAACATCAAAACACCCATTGGACCAAAGTTACATCCAGGTTACACACAAGGCCAACTTCCTAAAAAGGAGGCTCGGACTGTAATGAGTGGAAATGCAAAAGCAAATAATGTTAGAAGTTCAAAACACACACACAAAAACAGTCAAGGTTCCAGAAATGGAGTGAAGGTTTTAGCTCCATGTTCACAGCTTCACAATCACGTCCTTTAGCTGTAGCGCTCTCCGTACACTACAATAAACTCCTGTCTCATTGTCATTTAATGAAACATCTCCACAAACCGGTCTGGCTTCTGTAATCTAATCCTCAGCAGAAGTGGCCTGGTCATAAATCACACAGTTGAGTGGAAAATGGCACTGGAAAGTGCAAAGTGACACTGACTCTGCTAATGCTGGATTGTTTTACATCCTCTGGTGTTATTCAAATGACGGCAGCATTTCACCAATCTCAGTATTCATGTTCTTCCTGAGGCAGATCAGGGCAGTGTGATGGCAGCTTCACAGGTGAACTGTGGCCAAGGTCACTGTTTAATCTGGGTTATTTATTCTTTGATAAGACTTCATTTGAGGTTTCACATGCTGACTGCAGGAAGAAAGTCCTGTGCACTGTCCCACTTCAACTATAAAACACTTTCTCTTTCTGATTTCTGTTCCATTACAAAACATTTACTCACATTACATCAAAGTTTATCCATTTCCACAAAACAAAAAGACCACTTTACTAATTGTTTCACTGGGTGATGGAGCTGCTGCTACGCTGGACCAGTGACGGTGATTCTTGTACTGTACAATATGACCTAGATTAACAGATGTGTTGCCAAGTAAAGATAAAATTTAGCAACACAAATACAGCATTTGTACAAGAAATCTCTCTCAAACAGACAGACAGATGGTTTATAAACTGTCTTGTTATTTCATTGAACTGATACAGACTGTTAACAACTCTGAGGGCAGGACTGAAGCTACTCATAAAGATATGTTCAATACACTGTATGTAAGAGGTGGATGTACCCACTGTGATGTCACCTGCTGGGTTTTCAGAGCAAAAGATGTATTATCTGAGTATGTAATGATTTAAATTGTGGATTTTTGAATGGAAGTCAATTGGAGCCAGAGTTTTTTTTAAGCCAGGCTCTAGTGGCTGTTGATGGTATTGCACTTTTCCTGGCCTTTATTTGATAACCAACAGTGGAGAGTAGGACTTAGATACAGTCTATGATAAGTCCACACAACTACCATGGTACCAGTTCTTGTTACTCTGTTGGTTGGTGACCGTATATGAAAATGGACAAAGCTATGATGTAGGAGTTTAACATTTGAACATGTGTTTGGAGCAAGAAGTGACCATATTTGGACATGAAGGGAGGAGGTGGTGAATGATCCTCCAAAGCACCAGTAAAACAATAGAGACCAGACCTGTCAATCAAACTATCCAGGTCCCTGAAGCTTCCTGTTTTTGAGGCCTAATATCTCCTTCAAGATGAAATTATTTTCAGATGCTTCACCAGATCATTGTGAAGAAGAGTTGACTTTAGCTAATAGCATCAGAATGACTTGTGAGAACAAAATGTATTGACTTTGATTTCAGGATTTTCAGGAGTTTTTTGGAGCCAGCATCTAGTCCATGCTTCGTCCATTACGATCTACAGTCTATAGTTTGACGTCAGCTTTCTCCTTAAGCAGCAGAGGTTCACATGTTTACACTGGTTTGTTCATTATATCCATTAGCCTACCTCTTGGTGGGAGTGACAGGTCTTGGCTGAGGTTAGCACCTAACTCTCTGTAAGACCAGCCAGTGGGCAGCTGCTAGGTTGGTACTGAGGACTGGAAAATAAAACCAGCTGCATATCCTGAAGCCCTGCAAAGAGGACAGGAAACACAACACAAAGCAACAGAAAGGTGAGGATAATACACACACTCAAGGGAGAGGGAGACAGAAATATAAAGATCCACAACATCTGGGATGAGGCGTCAACAGCCTGGGGAAACAGAGAGGTCCCAGGACAGCAGATGGTCCAGCACAGAAAAGCTGGTGTGATGGTACAAACAGGATTACAGTGTAACATAGTCATAGATTCACTGAGACTGAGCCCCTGTAATGGTAATGGTGATGGGTAGGGGGCCTGAAGTAATAGCACTTAACTAAAGTTCAGATATAACATTTAGTTGAAATGTAAAAGCCTCAGCAGAGTCAGACAGTCTGATGTTAGCAGGGAAGATATTACACAGGCAGAGGCCACCATAAAAAAGGCCCTGCAGCCTGGACTGATTGGATTTGATGGAACAAAGACAGAATAAATCCTAATGCCAAGATCCCAGGCTATCAAACATTGGGAAATGAAAAGTCAAAAGTCAATGGTACCTAATCAGCCTGGTGTCTCGGGTGGGCGGCTATTTCCCCCTGCTTCCACTCTCTATGCTAAGCTAAGCTAACAGGTTCCTATATGTTTCTTGATGATAGGACAGAATAAAAAGTCAGATAAGTAATAAATAAGAAGCTAAAATAATGAGGTAAATTGTTAGCTAAAAGCAATACACAAGCTGAGAGAAGTAATGAAACAGTTAGCTAAGTGATATACAGTAAACTGAAAGTAGAAATTAGATAGTTGGCTAAAAGTAATGCATAATAAGCTAAAAGAAAGGGGCAAATAGTTAGCTAAGCAATACTTAATAAGCTAAAAGAAGGCATTTAACACATTTAAGGCATTTCAAATTAAAAGTAATAAATAACCAGCTAAAAGAAGGAATTAAACAGATAAGTAAGTAATACATAATAAGCTAAACCTAGTAATTAAATAGTTAGCTAAAAGTAACAAATTGCAAGTTAAATACAATACAATAGTAAAATAAAAGTAACAGAGTTAGCTAGTACAATGGATTAAATGATTAGCTAAACATATTTAATGATTAGCTAAAACAAATTATTACATTTAAGCTAAAACGATAAATCAAAAAGCTCAAAGAAAAAAACTTTTTCTAAAACTGTGGATTAAATGGCTCACTAAAAAAAGCTAAACGTAATGACTGAAGACTTTAAATCGAGAAGTTAAATAGTTAGGAAAAAATAGTTAAAATGTAAACAGTAGTAGTTAAAATCAATGATCAATATACTGTCAACAACAAAGTTCATGGTAACAAAAAAGCTTAAAGAAAATTAAATACATTGTTTTAATAACTATAAATAATGGTTTCAAAAGTGTAAACACTCAGCGGATAAATTCTTAAAGTATAGGTTAAGAAAGCATAGCTACAATAGTGCCGCCACTCTGATTGGCTCACGGCGCCGATTCCCCTTTCACTATTGATTATGTAAGAAAATGAAAAACATATATACATCAAATGAGCAGCAGTGTGACTGTAACATGTAACACAACTGTAGAATTATTTACTTTTAGAGGTAGTGAGAAAAGTAGACAACCAAATTTGCTAAAGTACAAATACATGAAAGTTGTACTTTAGTAAAGTACCTATATACATATAGTAAAGCACTGTGTACTTCATTACATTCCACCATTGGAGGTGAAGCACAGTTTACCTACTGCCTCTGATACCAAACAGACCTCAAAGGGGAGTTTATGTTTTCAGAGGCTGGGCTCGTCCTGTGGTCACTGTATGGAAAATAATGTGACGTGCACTTTATTGATTCTGCTGTGTAACTCAGACAAGCCTGCAGGGCATACTCTCCATCAGCGTGCTCTACTGCAAACATCCACTATCTCCGGCTCCGTCTCTCTGTAATTAAATAGTGAAAGTCTCTGTAACGAACACCCAGGATCCTGCTCATTAAATTCCACTTTAAGCGTTTGTTCATTCTGCTGTAAATGTGTGAAGTTGTTCCACGTTTTAAACTCTTTCTGCCTAGTTTTTGATGATTAGACTGCACCAGATATTCCTCAATCCATCATATCTGCAGAGCTCGTAATTACAACATAGAAAGTCCTGTACAGTAAATGCTTAAGGTCTGGTGCTAGGCAACAGAGACATGGACACCAGACAAATCCTTGTTGTTCAAAGCACATTAGCTAATATTAGCATTACTGGTGCCATCCAGACGCCACTGAAACTAACGATTTAGAAGCTGATGGGCAGTTAGCATCATGTAGACAATGCAAAGGCACAAAAAAATGAGGCCGTTAGAAATTTAGACATTTTCTCAAATACATTATAAACTGCAAAAACACATAAAGTCCATCTGAAAGTGGATTTCCAGAGGATCTAACTTCTGTATGATGACGTATTTACAACAAAACAGGAGGCGGGACAAAATGTTTGGAGCAATTTGATTGGACTATTGAAACACAACAAAACACCAAGGCTAGATAGTTACTAGATAACCTACATACTATGTTAGTAGATAACATTACTACTATGTACAATGTAGCAAACTACTGATTACTACTCCAGCCACTACCACTCTCTGTCAGTGTTTTCTGAACTGTGCTGCTAACAGCAGATTGACTGACAGGTGGATGGAGTGATCCTATTGGTTGAGAGTGCTCTGATGAAGATGATGACGTCATCATGTTAACCAGGATGTAAATGCAATGTTTTTAATTCACACAGAGAACAATACGACCAGAGAGGTGATCTGAAAGGATTAAAAAGATATTTTTTATTTCAGGTGACCTTTACATTTGATCCACCAAAAAAATGAGGCGCATTCAAATGAACTTGTGTAAACATGGTAAATATGGCACCAATAGCAACTACTGGTTAATTTCCAACCAGGGATTTACAATTAAGAAATCTCAGCTAGTAATGAGTATAAAGACGTTGGTAACACCGTCCAAAAGCACTCACCTGTAACAGGGTAAATAAGTGTAGCAAGTCTCAGTCGTTAACGTCACAGTGACGACAAATCATCAAACTGCTCATCGCCTGAAATGCTCCCATTGGTCAACTGCAACAGCTGCATCTGAGAAACAGCTCATAATGTGAGCAAGGTGCTGCTGTCATTAGTTCAGTCTGTCAGCATGTAGCACTGTGTGTGTTTGCTGCAGGGATGTTGTTCAATGAAATAATTTATGTTGAAATAGAATCATTTTGTTAAATTTTGGTATCAAATCAAAAATCATGAAAATATTATGGTGTTGCTGCAACTATTTTATTTATTATGACACACTGCAGAAATTCTTTTGTCACAGCAACAAACAGAAAACAAGTACAAAGTGCCAAACAAATATTAAAAATAACTTAAAAATGAGAAACAAAAATACACGAATATAGAATTTAACAAAAATGTACACAAATTACAGAAATACAGAATACATAGAACCAAGTATTCTAACAAAAATGTACACAAATACACTTCATAACAGCCATGGTTCAATGACTCAAACAATACATGAAAGTGAACTTACAGACCTTCATAAAATTAGGATATCACTTTGTTTTCAGATTGGTTATGATAACTAACCCAATCAGTGTTAATTGGACATTTCTTCTATAGTAGTTTTTACTTCAAATAAGTGATGTTATATTTGTACAAAGGCAACTTAAATTCATATAATAAGTAGTATTTCAATCCTGTGCCAAGTGAGGAAAGCTTACACTGGATTTTCAACAGTTACCAGATCTATATTATTTAGCATGAACAAATTCTTACTTAAGAAAACCTCTTTTAGTTTAGTGACAAGAAAAATCTCAGATAAACCAGAAAAATAATACACACTTATCCTAATAATTAATGTTTTAGTTTCAGTTTTATTAACAATCAGCACTCTGCCAGTGACTTCACTTTATAAGCCTCTTGTTGCCGACAGTATGAGACCGTATGATGTGCTGTGGTGTAATATTTGACGGGCTGTAAAGTGTTCAGCTGTGGTGGGTTTCTCCGACAGATCCGTCCTTCAGGGTGTTATTGGAAGCCCAGCGTCCTGTTGATGGTTTCTGAGCACAGTGTGATCGCGTGGTAAAGCCTGCTTATTCACCTGTGACCCAGCGGAGCGGGGAGGTCAGCACACAGGGAGAGGGTGGACCAGAGATGAAGAGGTCAAACCACGCGGCCCCAAACAGTCCATGTGTTGTTTAGGAAGTTAAGAAGAAAAGGATGTGCAGACCTTTCCTGGAATAATCCTCGAAATGAGAAGTTCATGCCAGCTGTTACAGACAGGAACACAACCATCAGGTGTGTGATCTGAAGGTTGGTGACAAATATGTAATATACCACTGAAGAACATGGTGTGCAATATGAAGTCCACCTGAAAGGAAAAATATCTCTTTAATCTTTCTAGATCACATCAGTGGTTGTATTGTTCACTTAATGACGTCAGCCAAAAAATTGCAAAGATTCTGTTGCAACAAAGTTATTTTTAGATCAAAGTTCAATCACATTCACTTCCAGATAAAAAAAATAAATAAATCATGTGACTTTTGTCCTCTTGTGGGAGTTGACAGTGTAGCAGCTGTAGTAGTAATCAGTAGTTTGTTGCAACAGTGTTGTTAGTTCTGTAACAAACTGTTGATCTGGATTCGGATGTTAGTCTACTTTCAAATGGTTTAATTAGAAACAAATTGTTACTGTGTTTTAGTTTTTACAGAATGTCATTGAACATCACTTCAGGTTGGTTGTTTATGGTGGCTATCACCTACAGCTGCTGTGCTCTGCTTTACAATAAAGGAGAAAGAACATTATCTGGTACCATTAGCTATACTATTGATGGTGTTTTGTTTCAGTGGTCCAATCAAATTGCTCCAAATGTTTTGTCCTGCCTAAATATTCATGTTTTTCCAGAAATACATCACAATGTGGAAGTTAGATTCTGCCTTTGAGCAAGGCACCAACCCCCCCAAACTGCTCTAGGCACACCAGATGAATGGCAGCACCCTCACCCTGTGCCCTCTCCACACATGTTACAGGGCCCCTATAGACATGTATGTGTGTGAATTGTTTAGGAGGCCCTGAGTGTGTGTAGGGTGTAAATGGCATTTAGTTGTATGTGTGCTGTGTGCAGCATGCTCAGTGACAAAGAATGGTTTCTTCTCCTTCTCCTTCTTCTTCCTCTTCTTCTCTGCTGTTAGTCTCAATATGAATTTATCACTAAATGCACCATATACACAAATGGATGAAGCAAACATGACGTCGCCATGTTGGTTTTTTGGAGCCAGAAGTGACCATATTTGGATATGAAGGGAGGAGTGAAGAGGCAGGTCTGACCTTTGAACCCGAGGTCACTGTCTAATGTCTATGAAACTCAACTTCAGCACCAGTCTCATTGGAGACCAGACCTGTCAATCAAACTAACCCCACTCCTAAATCTTCCTCTTTTTGAAGCCTAATGTCTCCTTAAGGATGAAATGATTTTTTTAGATGTTCCACCAGATCACTGAGGAGAAGAGTTGGCTTTAACTAATGACATCAGAAAGACTTGTGGGAAAAAATTTTTTTACTGAATATTTCATGATTGAAAAGGAGGATTTTTAAATGTAAGTTTATTTGGAGCCAGCATCTAGTGGCTATCAGGAGTATTGCACTTTTTTGCACTTCATGTTGGCTTCATGTTTGAGCCCCACTTTCTTCGTCCATTTCTATAAACAGTCTATGAAATGTATTTATGAATTAGCCACTAAAGCAGTGACAGCTTTAAAAAACACTGTTTTGTTAACTTGAGAGCGGGAGCTGTTTTGACTTTGGACAGTCTGGAAACACCAAAGCAGAAATTCGAAGCACAGCATCTAAAGAGTGGACTGCACAGCCAGTGAAGGTCTGAAGAGTCCGACACTCGCTGCTGTGACAACATTCTCCAACTTTTTATGGCTGCTGTCTGCTGCACCTGCTGTACACGAGTAACGCTTCAAACGTCAAGACTATCATTTTCAATCAGGATCTTTTGAGATGTTGTGAATAGCACAGACATGGGTTGAATTTTACCATCATTACACCTTTAAAAAAACACATACCTCAGTCTAAGAACTACTTTTTCTTTTACACCTTTCACTTCAGGGACCTGAGCTGCTGCCCGTCTCTTCACTGAAGTGCAGCAAACTAATAAACTGTGGACGACAGCAGACCAGGACAGGATGTTGTGCTTCTACATAGTGACAGATTTCCATGTGTGATTTTGTAACTGGGATACAAGAAGGGAGTCATAGTGCAGCCATATTGTTGTGACGCCTTTCTTCATTTTCTACCAGAACAAGACAAAAATATTACAAGAACTGAATCATTAACAAAGACAGAACACTGAATTTTATTATAATTTCATCCAATAAACTTTTTTTGCCCCGTAATCAAACATTTATTAAAATCTGAATCAAAAACTTTATTGATCCTTGAGGAGGTATTGGGTCAGTTGCAGCTGCTCACAGTGCAGAAAATAAACAAGAATTAAGTATGAGAAATAACTTTCAATACAAAATAAGTTGATTAAACCCAATATGAAAATAAAAATGCATAACCAGCACAGAATTGTATCATTACCTTACAATTTTACAGTAAGTGTAACTTTTTTGCACATAATTGTAAAATGTAGCTCTGTAAACAGGTGCAGAAGTGAGCTGAAGTTGAAGCGCACGATTGTTTTACTGCTTTTGACTTTTTCTGAAAGAGTCATAAAAATGTTGTATATGGAGCAACAATATTTGATATTTTAGTTACTAAAAAAATCCATGAAAAAACCATAAAGCAACCAATCTTTAAAAACCAAGTCCATGTGTATAATTTATTTCTTAATATTGATACTAAGTGATCACCTGAAACAGCTGGACACTGCTAAGTAATATATTTATCTGTGGTATTTTCCAAATAAATCCATTGTTCAGAATAAGATAGAATAAACAGTACAAGTACAAATATTAAAATTTGTGCAAATTACTTTTAGAGTCACTTTTTTGCACAAAATATAGAAATATGATAAAAAGATACACAAATACAAATCACACAACAATTAAAATGAAAATACACCCTGTTGGAATTGTATAGACATGGCTGTGTAAAATATGAAAAAATAAAATAAAACTTTTTTATTGTGATTTTATTCACATGCAGAGCACCATCAGTTTTTCCCACTTGTATAACAGGTGTTCCCGTAAACATGTGGAATGAAGTGTTGTTGTACTGAGTGTTTACAGCAGCAGGAAGGTGTCCTGATGGTGGATCAGGTCAAAATAAACTACAGTGGTCACGTTTGATTAAAAAGTAACAGTGATGTCACACCAGAAATTAACTTCATTCTAGTAAATCCATCATCTTCTTCTAACTTTACATACTGAGGAAGATCACCTCACTTTAAAACCTGAACAGACAAGTCTGCATAAATATTTGGAAAAATAAATGAATTGCTATCATTTTATGCTTTTTTATTTTCCAGTTTTCCCATTTAGAGAAGGTCCATTAAACATTTTCTCCACTTTTATAGTTCACCTACCATCTTTTAAAAGGCTTTCAGTGTTAATTACTTCCTCTCTTATACAGAAACAACTACATCACATATTAATCAACACTTCATCTCGATCTCAAACTGTAAATCACTATTATTCAAGTGGAACATATGAAATCTTCTCAAAATATACTAAACATGAATAAATAACAACACGTGCTACATGTCTTTGATCACATACAAATTACATTCCTATAATAAATTTTCAAATTGTTGTCATGGACACAGATAACCTGAGTCCAATGATTGTATCCCCCCAAGATCCACAAACCATTCGAGAGTTCATTCTCTGTGTTTCTGCTGTAGTAAGTCCTCTGACCGCTGTTCTGACCCGAGGTGTTTTGCCTCAGTGTCAGTACGTATCCAGTCCGCGAGGCCGTCGTTCCCCCCGACATAGACGCGCTATTGTTGATGAGCTCCAGTCCAGCTCGCTCGCCGCATACCAGCCTCCATCCACAACCTATCTCAGAATGCTGCACCTCCTGGTAATCTTGGCAAACCCTTGATCTATGTAAACAGTGGGCTGCCGTGTTATCACTGCAGAATCAATAGGCTCACAAAGGAGTGTATTACATTGTTTACTTTCAATGGCGTGAAAACACACCGCCACATATCACTGGCTGTTTTCACCCTTTCGCCCAGATGAGGGGAACAAGTATTGGAGAATTATTTACATGATCTATTTTAACATTTTAATAAACTGCAAAACTTTCTTTTTGACAGCAATTTCTATGGTGCTTTACAACCTCCTGCCCAAAACTGACTGAACAGTTTAACACAGCCATCAGAGCTCTCACACCTTTTTTTTTAAGAATATGATTTTCTCTGTGGAGCTGTTATTTTTTCAAGGTGTTGTTTTCCCCTCTCACCGCTGCTCATAGCGACTGTTGTTTCCTCTGTACTCTGTAACAACTTGTGTGTCTGCTGTTTCTGCAGTGCACAGTGCTGAGATGTATCCATATACACAAAAGCACATGTAAAACCTTGCAGTAGATGCTGTATATGTTAAGTGATGGCTATGTTTCAACAACTGGCACCAGAGTGTAACAAACCATAAATGCATTTATATGGAAACTGATGCATTACAGGGTACTCGTTTGCTTCACTGGGAGAACCGTTCAGGCCCCACGAAGGAGTAATGCTCACAGAAAGTGTACATGCTAACAACACATAACAACATAATGCAATCAACCAAATTCATCTGTAATAGGAAACTCTGTTAATGTTGTTTTTCTCGTGCATAATTTACAGCGAGTGGTTTCCCACTGTGAGCTGACAGAAAACTTACTGCTCAGATCATATAAACGTTTAAGTGTGGTTTGGATAACAGCTACTTTAAGACCAACTCTGCAGAAAGCCAGAAAGCATCTGTATCATCAGCCCAGCTCTTGACTGGTTAAGATTGTGGGAATATTGGAGTATTGACTGGTAACGCCAGCAGTGGTAAGTGCCTCATGTGTGCATGATCATGAAGTCATTCTCTGACTTCATTATTTTGTGAGTCATGACCAAGTGATTCTGAGTTAGAGTGCTGGAGTAAATCATCAAATGTCAGAGCTGGTCAGCTAACACCAAACTAACTCTTTACATCTTGTTTTCAGTCCAACAGATAGCCTGGTTGCGCAGGCTGTGTGCCACTTCACTGTATTCATCACCTGCTATGAATTCCCACCTCTCTTTCTGACTGTTCACCAGTTTTCAGTTCTGTTTTTGTCACATGATGATGTGATGCATCACCCTTCCTGACCAGCTGGGATATGACGCTCGGGTTATGTTGAAACCTACTACTGGAATCTACTGGATACAGGCACTACCATGCCTCCAATAGGCAAAAGATATACACAATAACAACTTATGGATTTCTAAGTGCAAACAAAATAGTTGTTGCATTAGTTAAATTAGAGTGGCATGGACAAATAAAATGAATGTCGTAGTTAACTTTGTTAGAAAAATAGAGGCTAACAGGCAAAATATGTTGTCTTGCAAGCTGAACATAAACTAGATTAAAAGCAGGGCCTTTTAGACTTTGAACATGTTAATGCTGTTCAACTTGCTACCAACATTTATCTGTGTGTCTTATTTTATCTATTAAATATTTTAGTAGTTATTTTATTCAGCTTAAGTGTGGCATTTTTACAACAACTTTTTGATACTAAATGCTAAATAGCTGCACATTTTCTCAGCTAACAAGTAGAGCTAACTGACAGATCCAGATAAGATCATGTCCACCATGCCAGCGTGTAGCACAAACTCTTAGACATGTTCAACCATTTATGAGAGAAGCATGAAGAAATAGCAAAAATATCATGGTTAAGTTTAGTGGACAGACAGAGGCTAATGCTAAATGTTGTTATGCTAGCCCAGTGTAGAATAGAAGCTAGCTTAAAAGTGGGGCCTTCTAAATACAGACTGTATCTAGATTGGATGATGTCAACGTGACGTCACACATTGGTTTGTGGATTCACATTCTGAGGCCAGGAGTTTGAGATTTGAACGTGGCCATTTTGGTTTTTTTGGAGCCAGAAGTGACCATATTTGGATATGAAGGGAGGAATGTGGAGGCGGGTCTGACCCTTGAACCCAAGGACACTGTGCAACGTGTGGATGCTGAGACTCGAGATATGAGCTGGTCTCACTGGAGAGTAGACCTGTCAATCAGACTAATGCTGCGTTCCATTTGTCCTCGGAACTCGAAAAATCCGACTTCCGACTGGGAAATTGCAAATGGAACGCTGCTCCAAGTCGGAATTTCCCACTGGAAAGTCGGGCGTTTCTGATCAGCCCCGAGTTCGATTTCAACATGGCGGCCGCAAGCGTAAACCGTAAGAAAAGCTCATGAAATATGCTGTTTATTCGCAGTTTTGACCATTTATGTCACACAACATCATCCGTACTAATCCACGTTATATACAGACATTAATCTATAGTGTAATTACTTTGTACAAATGGGATTTTGGAAGGCAACGGCTGTGCTAATGCTAAAAACATTAGCTCCTGAAGCCGGTACAAACGTGCGTAAATTTCCTGTAGTAGTTGTAGTAATAGTTTATAAACAGAGGCGGGTAGAACTCGGTTACATTTACTGAGTTACATGTACTTGAGTGTCTTTATGGTATTTTCCATGGACGCCGCCATCTGTTTTTCCGACTTTGTATCCGGAAGGCATTCAACTGGGATGTGACGTCATTCCAAGCGCCGACTTCCGACTTCCGAGGACAAATGGAACGCAGCATAACACCCCCCTACATTTTTTTAATTGAAGCCAATTGGAGTCAGAGGTTTTTGGAGCCATCATCTAGTGGTCATTGAGAGTTATGTACTTTTTTTGCACTTCTGCATTAGCTTCAC
>OOFC01029905.1:12640-32486 GCA_900323345.1 Pseudochromis fuscus | reverse complement strand
GAGTTTAATGCGCATGCTCCGTGTCACACGAGTGTTGTGCGCATGCTCCGTGTCTTCTTCCTTGTTTTGGTGTGTTTCTGTGGCAGCGTTACAGCGCCACATACAGGCCTGGCATATTGACTACAGTGTTTTCGTGTGGACGCAGATATAAATATCCATTTTCGGGGGAGACATATTGGTTTCGTCTCCATGTGGCCTTAGACTTGTTGTCTTTTGCATGATAATGTAGTATTTTTATCAGTAAGGACAGGACTGTGTTTGAAACTGTTCAGTCTTGCTGGTCAAATATATAAATGGTGTCACTGTGGTTCAGTAATGCTGCTTAATAACTTCAATAAACTTAGAAAACTGAAAATATGTTATTCTTGGTCATTTGCATCATGTGGCTCACTGGTGTAACTGTACGTATCGTTCAGATTTCATCAAAAAGACAAGGTGAACAAGAACAATCAACAGCAAGACTTCTAATATGGCCGCTCCATGACAGTCTAATGACGTGTCTACACGATGTGTTAAGGAAACTAAACACAGCCTCCTGTGCAGAACTATCTGCTCAGTGGCTGTAACCAGGCAGCAGCCACTTTATGTGTCCCACGCCACATGAGACTAAAGCCAAATGATGGCAAAGGGGAAATTAGGGGGAGATTTACTTAGCGATAAAAGAATTCTTTGCAAAGCGCTGCTCTCTGTAATTGCATTAGCTACCCATGAGTGACCTGCTGTCAGCGTTTAATTTGATTTTAATGAGACCTGGAACGTACTGGACCGACGTTCACGTAATGACTTCTGGCTTTTGTGGACAGTAATGGCCGGAGCCGAGCGACCTGGTGGTCAGGTGACCGTCCAGAAATGTCTGATCCTTCACGCACCGCTGACTGTCCCACCATGCTGACGTAAGGGAGACACTCAACTGATATAGGAGAATTGCCGCTGTGCTCTTTTCTATGATTAGTTTCTTTATAACCCACTGCTGTCCACCCTTCACATGTACAGTATAAGCACATATACTATAAAAAGAACTGCTGCTGGGGGCCTTTAAAACATGACCCAGAACTTTCAAAACATCCAGAATTAAACTCCCATCTGAACAAGATGTCTCACCAATGGCAAAACAATCTGACATGATACTGTGTAGTGGGTATTTTCAATTTGGAAGTTGTAGCAGTTACAAGTTACAAAAATAACCGATCAGAAAATAATATTTACAAAAAAATTTGTGGAGAATTATTACAAATGACATGTCCAGTGTTTTAAACCTGAATCTTGGGGCTTATGATTTTGTATTTGGGTAAAGCCTGATATTTATTGTTATTTTTATGACTTCTTACTGTCATTACGTCTATTTGCTGCCTGCATGCTTCCATTTCCACCCGTTGGTTTGTATATTTGTGTGTTTTGTAAACCAATGAACAGATCTGGACACATTTATTTTAGAGATCCCGTATGAAACACATCTCTAATTCTAAAAAATCCCAATCTCCTATAAAGGGTTTTAACAAGACAGTGTTGCTATCTCACCACAGGAGGGCAACAGTGTTCAGTCTACAGCATCAGTGCAGCTGGATAAAGTCTTGACATCTAGACTGTTTTTAGAAGTGGACGAAGCAAGAGTGACGTCACCCGTTAGTTTGTGGACTGACATTTCAAAGCCAGGAGTTTGGTATTTGAACGTCACCAAGTTGGGTTTTTGGAGACAGAAGTGACCATATTTGGATATACCCTGGTATATGGAGCGAGGAGGCGGGTCTAACCCTTGAAACTGACGTCATTATCCAATGTGACTTCAGTGCCAGTCTCATTGAAGATCGGACCTGTCAATCAGGTTAACCACGCCCCTAAATCTACTTAATGAGCTGATCTTCAGATGGACCACCACTGAGAAGACAAATGAACTTTTAACTAATGACATAAGAATTAATTGTGGAAATGTATCGAGATTTTTTGAATTGTAGTCTATTGTTGTCATTTCTTCAGTGCCAGCATCTAGTGGTCATCGTGGGTATTGCACTTTTTGCACTTCAGTATCGACCTCATTTTTTGAGCCTCACTTGCTTCGTCCATTTCTAGAAACAGTCGCAGCAGAGGTTTGTACTCTTTCTAGTTCCTCTTTGCGTTTGTATATTTGCCTTAAAACACTTCAAGTATTTTTCCACTTTAGTTCAACCTGTTGCATCACATTCATTTTGCACTCTTCACCTCTGCTGTTGAGATTCAGGGAAATGAAGCGTTGCACAAAACAGCATTTTTTTCATTTTTCAGTTAAAGGAATAGTAGGTTGTACTTGGATTCATGCAGAGGATTTAATATTTGGAACCCAGGAGAAGACATTTCAGACAATTTATGAAGAAGTTGTGTGAGTTTTTGTACAATGATGCAGTCTAACTCAACATGTCCACATCCTGAATCTACTGTACATAATGTCAGAGCATTTTAACCAATCAGAAAAATCCTCCCAATTTCCTGATTGTTTGAAATGCACATTTAAAACGGCTGCCTCCATGATATCATCCATAAATGAAGGATTCTGACTTTCAGAGGTGGATATCTTAGTTTTATGAGCTTTTTATTTTCAAACATTCCCATAAATCATTAGTTTATGTCATAATCTATCTTCCAAATGTATTTTTATCATGGGTTTTCTATTACTTTAAATTATTTTAACTATTTCTTTTGTCAGTTTTTGCACAATCTCACCAAAAGTAAAATAAATTAGCTGTGTTGAATGGGCATTTTGCCAAGTTGCTACCTGGAAGCTGCACAGTCCTTTACACATGGTTATTAGTTTACATGGGGGAGGCTGACTTTTGTATTTTCTTTTTGAATTTTGTTTTGCTATTTAAAAGCATACAGGACAAAACAATAATGATAGGAAGCAATAAACATCCCAGTGAGAGGCAGAAACAACAGTGGGATCTGGAAAACTCAACAGGTAAATGTGATGGGGATTTATTTTTATATGATTAACATTATTACAGTTTATTTTGTTATTATTGCCACTACTAAAACTAACTAATGGTAAAATTTGATTCCATATAATGAGTGACCAGATAAAGTGAATCGAAAGCCTGTTGCCAAAGTGTTACATGTTCATAATAAATATAAAAGGTCTCCCAATAAGGCAACAATTACAATGGAGCCATGTCGATATGTAGTTCTAATTTCCACCATTAGGATACCTTCTGAGAATACTATAGTGCACTAAATTTAGCACGGAGGCCATCAAGGACATCTGATACCTTTTCCCACAAAAGCCTCGTGCCTCAAAAATCAATAGGAAAGGTGCATTTCTCACCAATACATTGCAGAGTCTCACAACGGGAAGTTCAGGCCCGTTTTAGTCGTCTCTCACGTGGATTATCTATGGTACGAACACAGGATGTGTGCGACCACAATGCCCTGCAAATGTGCAGCACAGGGTGAGCAGCACATTGAGCTGCCAATTTAAAAGGGGGAGTGAGGGCTCTAAGAAAATAAAAGGGTCTGTGGAAGAGGCCGGGTCAGGACCGGCTCACAGAGGACCGTTGTGTCCGTCCACTCTGAAATCAGGACACATCACAAGACAGAGTCGCAATCCCGTGACTGAGGGAGGGCAGTGCAACGCAGCTAAGGGTGTGGAGGTGTGAGTACACGAGAGGCCTTCATTACAAGATATGTGACGCCGAGTTAAAAGGCGATATGTGTCTGTGTACTTCATGAGGGGAAACACTGGAATTACATTGATCTCCCATCAACTCCACCATGATGAAGTGTGTCAGAGGTCAGTGAATCCAGCCACTCAACTGTCCAGTCATGTGTTAATTCACACACCAGACCTGTGCTGCTTATAGATTACTTATCTGGGATGAATCAATCGTCTATTATTACCACAAACAACCCATCATTAACTATTTTGACATTGTGACAGCTTCATAAAGTCCGCGTTTGCGTAATTTAACTTGTCAGCCTGAATATGACGTGTCTGAACAATACTACGTGATGCCACACACGGCCCGCCGCTGACCTCATCAGCTCGCACCGTTCTGGTCTACAACATTTTCTGCTGGGAGACCTCGGTGCTGCTGCTGCTGCTGTGACTTTCCGATAATCTCGTGCGTCAAATAGTTGAACTCGGCTTGACGGGTAGGAGTGTTGGTGTTTGGGTGATTTGTCAGATAATGGTGAGGTGAGTCTGAGGTCACCAAGTGATGAAACTGCTTGACCTCCCAGTTAGTCAGTAAAGTCTGAGGCAATCAAAGAGGTCACGGAGTTCCTGAGAGGAGGACGAAAAGGCTGAGAAAGAAAAACAGCAGCTGAAGGGCTGGTCTGACTGGAGAGATCTGAACACAGACAATATACCAGACATATATCAGACCTGTAGAGCTACTGTACACATGCACTGTTTCCAATTTTAACTTAATATACGGTAGATGAACCAATTACAACTGTATACATATTTAAATAAACAGTGAACACACCTTAGCTAATGATATACTGTACTCACTGGGTGTGTTTAGACTGGGTTTTAAGATGTGTATCAGGTGATCGGGATCAGAAGTGGACAGCTGAGACATATCTGTGTACATACCTGTATTTAAAATCTCCAGACCATTGACCACTTTTGTTCAGATGTCACTACGAGAACATCAGGTCGAGCACAGTTATCACACAACTTACCAGAAGAGCACCAGCTTTTGTAAACAGTTATCAAAGAAAGGAAAAGGCAAAATGATTCATGAACTATTGTGCACATATGGACTGTTCACACTGTGTCAGGTGAGAGGTGAAGTTGTTTATGAGTTGCAAATGAGCGCAGGGTGAGAGGAAGGAGACTGAACACAGGAAAAGCAGCGGTACTTTTTAGGGCTGAAACGATTCCTTGAGTAACTTGATTAACGCAGTTAGGAAAACTCCTCGAGGCAACAAGGCTTCGAATTGAAGCTGCATTTGATCACAGAGTAGTGGTTTGTCCTGAGGATTAGCTAGGTGGCGGTAATGAGTTACAAAGTTCCAACCACCGTAAAACAAGGAAAAGAAGAAGAAGCAGAGGCGCAACAACAGAGACACAACACAGGAGAAGAAGCAGCTGGTGCAGAAAGCAAAATGGTTCAGGAGGAGGAAACAACCAAGAGAGAAGAGGACAGAGTGTCAAAGAGTCGCCGAAAAGATCAAAAGTTTGTGACCACTTCAAACTTCAACTGAAGGAAAACACTGTGCAGTGTGTACAATGTAAAGTTGAACTGGCGATCCCTAACAGTAGCATGTCCATGCATCAGCATCTCAACTGAAAGTACCCACTTTATTTGTCTACTGCCTGGTGGACTGTCTTATCTGATTAATCAATGGAATATTATTAGTATAATTGATAGTTGCAGCTCTAGTACTTTCTGTCATGTTCTATTCTGAGACACGTCAGGACGTATTATTGTACATTACAGAAGACATATGGTCATATGTGTCCCAGACCACATGCAGTTTGGGTGATTGGATCTCAGTGTGTCTTGGTGGTCGTACACAGTTTTGTTTAGGGCTGTCCACTTGTGATCCGAGCACCCAAGATGCATTTTAAAGCCAAATGTTAACAATCTCATCGACTAGTCTATGTTGTTTTATTATATTATTTCATTTAGGAGTTGTGTCCACGGGGAGTGTTTTGCACTGTCAACGTCTGTTTTACAAACTCTGTGGAGTTCAGCATTTACAGCGCTCAACATCCTGGGTGCAAAACTGCTCTCATTGCCCAGCATCTTTTTTTTTTTTTTTTTTAAATGCTGTGACCTTCCAGTGTGTTCAGTTGAAAACAGTTTGACTTGTGCTCACCTCCAGCCCTGTTCACACTTGGCTGGTTTCATCCATCTCAGGTGGCTAGTTCACAAGTGGACAGCACTAAATACAAGAGTGAACGACCACCAAAACACAGATCACACCTGATTAAGAGCCGATCACTGAAACTACATGTGGAGGTAGTCTGTGACCACATATCTTGTTGTGTGAACACTAATGTGTCTCGATGTGTCTCAGATAAGGACGTGACAGAGAAATGCAGCTGCTTTTCTTGTCTCCATCTCATCCTGCTCTCATTTGCAACTCAGAAACAACTGTGTCCTCTCACCTGAAACAGTGTGAACAGCCCGTACATGTGCAAAAGTTCATGAATCTGAATCTGAATTTGGCTTCTCCTTTCTTTTAACTGAGCTGTTTACAAAAGCTGTCACTCTTCAGATGTTAAAAGATAAGATGAACTTTATTAAACCCACACCAGGGAAACTGTTGTTATGGGATAACTGTGCGGCCCTGCTGTTGCCATAGTGACATTAGAACACAAGTGGTTGGCAGGGCGGTTTGGAGATGCACTTAAATACACGTGTGAACACAGATGCCGCTCTCTCACCAATCAGAATCAAGAAGGAGGCGGGACTTATGATGTCATCACCACGCACTGAGAAGAGGAGAGAACAGGCAGAGGAGAAACTGATCCTCACTGTTACTATTTTTTTCTTTCCTTTGTTTTATCTGTTTTTTATATAAAATTAATTTACAATGTTTTCAATGAAGCTATGCAGAAGTGCTAAAAAACAGTTTGTGTAACCTAGCAACAATAAAACCTTGAGGGAAATGCTACAAAAAATTACTGAATTTTCATAGCGAAAAAAAAAGCTTCCTGAGGCCTTAAAAAATGATTCCCCTTCATGGAATAATAAAGTTTATCTATCCAAGAGTCTACTTTTTTTAATTTAATGTATTTATATCCTATATTTTCTTTGGCTTTAGATAATGTTTGGTAAATAAAATCAATCTTGCTGTTCCAGGGAGAAAATGTCAAAATCTATAAAGTGCCTCACAACCAACACTGGGAATAATGTCCAGCTTTGCCCACCCTGCTGAGGGGATTATCGATCACTTTCAGAGAGAACTGTGATTTTTTTCATTTCTCCACTGATAAAAATCTATGCTATTCAGTAACAATATCAAAGATGATCTCGTTAAAAACCACAGGCTCTGTGAGATGCTGGAGGAGGATGTGGTAACTAGCAAAGTAACAGAGTAGTGGTGACATGACTTAACTATTTGGGTTTCAATGAGCAGTGGTGTAGTATCACGTGACCTGGAAATCATTAGCTAATTAACACGATTCCTGCTCAGTGGCTGCAACCTTTTGACTGTGGAAGGACTGATGGTTAAACACAGAACCTATATGAACTTAAATTTAAATAAAATCAACAGTAAACTACAAGACAAAAACCAGCTGAAGATTTGATAATTTTGAGAAAACTCTGGGCTGAGTCATAGTCGACGGCTGCACACGTAGAGAAAACTGTGCGGGTGTGAAGTCTCTCATTCTGGTGGTAACCGAGCACAGCGTCGTATCATTAGATTTCACATCACGCACTGACACAGCCCTGCAGCTCTGGCTCCACGGCGCCGGGAACATGCACATGCACGCACGTGTTCACACACACTCAAGTTTATTTCACAGGTCTTTTATCTAATCGTCTCAGCCACAAAATCTACACTGCTGCACTGCAGAGGCTGGAAGGAAAACAGCTCTTCCCAGGTTTACACAGTCTCATTCTGGACTCAGCTGTTTATTATTGTTCAGCTTTGAATCAAATATTGAGCTCATGTTAAATAAAAAAGAAATCTGGAGCCTCTCCTTCACCTACTGCTCTGGCTTCCAGCTGCCAGCTTTAATTACTTCTCAGCAGATGTATCCCAGACTTCATAATAAAAACGAGGCTCAGAAGACCCAGCCAGGCATACAGGTATGCACGGCTACAAGACAAAAGAAGTGTCGTGTAATTGGCTCCAGTCGGGACAATAAAAACTTGACACTGCTGTAGCTGTTACACAAGCAAACTTCAAGTAGAAGCAGAAATACTTTCATTTTAATTGATTAAAAAATGATCTCTTAAAGCTAAATATTAGAAACACCTGACTGTGTAATGCTGGACAACATTAAACTTTCATAACGGCAGGATTACGTGAAGCTCTCTGTGTATGCCGTCTATGAGGATGGGATTTTATGTGAACAGAACATCTGGAAAACTCAAAGGGAGGCTGATGGATGGATAATCATTTGCAGGGGATTTATTGATTTTCATGTGGAACGACTGTTGACATTTGACTTGTTGAGCAGGCTGCCGGTGTAGAACCAGGAATACTGACCGGATCAGCAGGTCCACAGAACTCCCTGAAGGTCTTGGGTGCGTCGGTGCCGTGGATCTCTAGGACCATGCAGGGTCCAGAACACAGCTCCGTCACCATGCTCTGCAGGGGGAGGGTGGAAATGATGAAGTAATGGTCATTTTGCCTCTGACATTTTTTTTTTGTCGCCCTTTCAGATTTCTACAACTGTAGTTTATTTCCTGTGCCGCTCGGCATGGATGCAGAAACTTGTTTGTAGGGTTCATACTCACGGGATACTCTGCAACGACGCCTTTGTAAACTTCATAGAATTCTTCCGCTTGCGCCCGATCCACATTGAACTGGGGGAAAAATATTACTCAAATGAAACATTACTGATTAAAAACTGCAGTCCAGGAACTTATGAAATAATAAAAGGAATTCCCTTTAATCAAATGGTAACACTTCACTGGGTGCATGTCCTTCAAAATGTGATAACAGCTGTTACTCCTTTTGTAATTTCCATAAAAAAATGTATCACGAACATGAAAGATGTGACATCCCATCATCAGACTGAAGCCCCTGCATGAATTTCTAATGTGCACTTATTGTATTGTCATTAATGCAGGACACACTGTGCATGGTGATAAAACACTGATCACTGATTGATTTATTTTGTCCAACAGCGTCACATTTGATGGGGCAAAATGATCGGACTGCGAGGGGTCACGGTTTGCATCACTGACGCCGAGTTCAATTATGAGGTTGGGGGCGTGTAGGTCAGAGGACGCCAATACGGTGCACCCATTACACGAGTACATGAGCTGTGATAATTTGTACGCATTTAGGTGTAAAACAGGAGGAAAGGGAGAATTATTCGTGTGACTGTTACCATCTGAAGGGCTGAGATTTCAAATCCAGCTGCAGATATGGAGTTCAGGATCTTCCCCGTCAGACCTGCGAACACATCAAAACTGTTCTTATCTCTGAGCTTTTATGAGCTTTAAGTTTACACAGATTGACAAGACGTTTAGTGCTACAATAAAGTCCTGAGTGTGATTCAAATCAAATAAAATCTGGAGCAGCAGTCACAAAAACAGAAAATCAGATTGTTGTTGAAATGGTCCCAGTTGGTATTATTGAATGTTGTGTTAGCTATCACGCTAATCCTGTTCAGGATACAATGTTATGCAACGACCTCAGTGTCTCCTCTGGACAAAGCACAGTGAGATTGTCTTACAGATGTCCTGTCTGTTAGAGGAGACATTATTTTTGTCCAGCCCCTTCACAAGAGCTGTACCTCTTGTCATTGAGGCCATACGTTATTGTAAAAAGGCCACAGCTGCAGTGACAGTGAAGGTCAGACCGCTGCAGACACATAATTGAATGAGGGCGCCAGTCTCATAATCTCAGTCTGACATCCTGATAAAAAAGTAGCCTGCGCACTTGTGTGACAGGACATTTTCCATTAATTCTAAAACGCTGCAGCGTGTGGTCGTGACTTTCACTTCGAACCCGGTGCCACGGCGAGCGGCCATGAATTTCCCTCTGGTTCGGTCACAGTCCAGTTACATGTATTAGGTAAGAAACCACCTCCCGAGTCCTCTGTGCCCTCCCCAGCCAGCAGCCAGCCTCGGATAGGCACACACTCAACGCAGCTCCCAAAAGCAGCTGGTGCTGTTGCTAGGAGATCCTATTCTGGGTGCCTGGCAACAGTGGCTTCTCTATTCCAGTCATGTCTGGGTGCATTTTCAGTCACAACTTCCTTCATCGCTCCTGTGATTGGCTGCATCCTGTACACGTAGCTGTCATGTAAATTATCCTCTTAAGTGATCCTCAAGGGAAATCAGAGCGAGCTCTCTGCCACCGTTTGTCTTTGGACTGACTGACGATCCCAGGCTCCCCCCAGCTGGACCAACAATTCAGAGTGGATTACTATATTTGGCTGAGGGCAAATATGTCACCTCGCGTCTGAAGGTAAACACTGTGTGGTCACAACAACACAGGTGGTCAGATATTTTGAGTGAGTTATGATGTTTTCACCGACACAAATCAGCCGTAGAGTTTCTGAATTGTCTAGGGTTAAAGTCTACCTGAAATGAGTATTTTTTTATTCTTGTTGGATCATATCACTGGTTGTACTGTTCTCTTATTTAATGATGGTAGCAAAATAAATTACAAACATTTTAAAAAGTTTTTTTTTAAATCACAGTCACATTCACTGGTGAAAGTGGCATCATGTAGTACTAATTTTATCTAGTGATGTTTGCTAGCTAGCAGAGGTGTTTTGTTACGTTTTGTTGTTTCAATGGTCGACTCAAATTGCTCCAAATGTTTTGTCCCCACCTACAAATCCATTTTTTTTGTTTTTGCAAAAACGGCAATACACCCAATGACCACTAGAGGCCGGCTCCAAAAAAACAAATGAATTAAAAATCCACATTTTCAATAATGAAATCCTCAGTCAATAATTTTTTCACAAGTCATTCTGATGTCATATCTGGTGGTCCATCTGAAAATTAAGTCCATATTAGGCTTCAAAAAGAGGAAGCTTTGGGGGTGTGGTTTGCTGGATCAACAAGCCTGGTCTCCAATAAGAGTGGCACTGAACTCCAGTCTCATACACATTGGACAATGTCCTCGGGTTCAGGTCAGACCCGCCTCCTGACTCCTCCCTTCATATCCAAATATGGTCACTTCTAGTTCCAAACAACTAACATGGCGACGTTGCCGATCTCTTGGCACGGGACCAACGTGTGACATCACACTTGCTTTGTTCATTTCTATATAGTCCATGCTGTGAACATAAAAATAATACAGCACGTTTTATTACCTTGAAATGTCCTCAGAGTGATTTTATCAAGCTGTTTGTGAGGACTGTTGGAACATAACAGCCATCTCTTTACATCTTGAATATTGAAGTTTTACTAACACTGCAAACAGCATGGCTTACTTAAAATTGTTTGTCAATACCTATTTACAGCAGTAGTCAGGTAATTTGAGCTAATTAGGATGTTTACACCAACATAAATCCCCTGTAGAATTTCTAGTGGACCAAGAAAGAACAAATCCGACCAGTCAACAAATTATGAAGAGACATTCTGCCTCAGTCAACATAAAAATGTCACAGCAAGTTTTCCACCTTGAAATGTCCTCATGTCTGATTTTATCAAGATGTTTATGAGGACATTGAGAACATTTTCATATCAGCTACTTTCTAGCTTATATCTCAGAAGACAAGTGGCTTGTCTCTGCAAGCAAAAGAACTTTTACTACTGTAAAGAGAACAACTTAGCTCACATTATGTAAGGAAATCTCTATTAAGCTGCCAGGCCACAATGAGCCAAGAGAAATGTGTGGTTTGACTAACTGAGGCTGCACAAACTCCTCTTTCAATACAGGCTTTCAAGAAATGTTTGGATCAAATACAGTTTAACATAAAATTAATTAACTGCTTTTAAAACTAAACTGAAAACCACATCAACAAGTAACGAAGTAAGTAACAAAACAAAAGAATAAAACAACAGAAGTGTCAGCAATCGAGGATAACCGCCAACATTCATAGAAAGGTGCAGACAAATGCATTCTTTATGTTTGAGATCATTTATTGCTGCAGTTGCTCAATCGAGCCCTTCAGGTAAAAACAAAGCACGCCCATGCTCGTGTGTGTGTGTGTTTCTTTCACAAGTCCACTCTCACAGACTTTTCTCACGACAAACATTTTAACGTGTTATAGCAGGAGAACCACAGGTGGAACTACAGAAATAACATTAATGATGGCTCCGTTCCACTTTAGGTGTGGCAGGAAGTCGTGCCAGAGAGCAGCATGGACTGTACCACAGTGCTGGCACACACACACACACACACACACACACACACACACACACACACACACACACACACAAATATCATACAGGCTTTACTATGATGTTATTCTCATAGCTTAAAATGGGACTGGTCTGTACACTGGGAATAAAAACCCCCAACAGGTGAATAGTATCACTTCTGCAGCTCCTGCTGAATAAACATTGCGAACTATGCATCTAATCAAAATGTCATCTCGACTCATGATGTTCCAGCCAGAATATTGTTTGGGGGAATAAAGGAGCTGGTTCTATGATATGAGGTAGATAATTGTGTGAATCAGAGTCAACAGCCACGCTAGCCTGAATGCTAATGTCAGCATGCTAACACACTGACACTGGTGACAATGTTTCCAATCTTAGCTAACATTTGCTAACTAGCAATAAGCAGAACTGTGACTGATGGGAATGTCATTAGTTAGTATTTGATCAGAAATTTAAGTATTGGACAAACTGACATTTCCAGACAAGAGCTAGCACGCGAGGCTAACATCCAGGTAACATCGGGAGCAAGGAGGAGTCGGGGACTAAACCACTAACTTATAATTTGTGGGTGGCCTACACTACCACCTGAGCTACAGCCTCCCATGGTGGTGCTAGATCACCACTGTCAGACAAACATACTGTAGATTGAAAACTTTATTAATCCCTGATTTGTCCAGTAGTAAAATAAAAATAAAGTATTACAATAGTTTAGACTGTTTGTAGTTTTTTGGCTAACATCAATGATTAAGTGAACAATATGATCTGAAAAGATTAAAAAGACATTTTTCACTTCAGGTGAGGTTTGATGAGCAGCCCTCCCTAGAAATAAAAACAGTCCAGATCAGATACCAAACAACTGTCCCCTGAGGACAAACAGTCCAGATCAGATCAGCAATAAAAATGTAAGAGTTTGTTTATTCTAATGCACCGGTCTCTGACTTCCACGTCCAGAACAACGAGCTGAGGTCTCTCCTCAGTCAACAACTTTCTGTGTGCATACTTCAGCTCTGTCCAGAGAATTTCACATTTCACAGGTCAGAGCTCTGGCGGCATGCTCCGTGAACAGGGATCAGGGGAGGGGATTTGGAAAAATCCAAAGGCGAATTTGGTAACCACGTAGCGCCTTTGTGTGACGCAAGCACGTTAACAGCCATTGGGGGGGAGGGTTTACACAAGTCAGTGCATCAATTATAGATGTATCAACAGACAGCAAGCACATAGATAAACAATCTTTATGTGCGGATAGTGTGGGTAAACATGTGCTTCTTACCTTCTGATATGGCATGAGGTTTGATGATGCAACATGTGCAGTCTGTGTAGATGGCTGTGTTGGACGGACCATGGCCAATTGTGGAAGGAAAGAAAAATTCAAGCTCCTGACAAAACAGAACAGAAACACTGAAGTGGGCATAACCATTCATGGGAATGCAAAGCATGGGCTGCACATGAACATGAATAAAGTTGAGAGGTTACAGCGTCACATCCTCACTCTTGCTGCTGCAGCAAGTGAGTCAGAGCCGTGCCCGACGTTTTTGATGCCATCTGTTCCAAACTGGGCACGGACACTGTGCGGCGCCTCCCTCTGTGCCACAGCAGAGTCTGCAGGTCCCAGGAGCCTCCTCCAGATAGACATGGCCTCATCACCCATCAGCTCCATGGCAACAACCGGGCCCGTGGACATGAACTGCACCTGGTTACTGCAAAATGGAGCAAGGCTGGAGTTGATTCATTCATTGCAATGAAACAGCAGTGTGATTTAAATGTGCGGTGTGATTATCATCATCATCACAGGTTAATGATAACGGCTCGCTCTCAGAAACCCTCTCTGCTCACATCTGGCAAATCATTTACACGACCACTCACTTGAAGAAAGGCTTCGACTGATGTTCTGCGTAAAAGTCTGCCGCTTGGCTCCTGTAATGTAAGATAACCATAAACCGAAGAGTTAATCAGTGGCCAAATGATCCCGCACTTTCAAAGCCAACTACTGACAGGGACATTAATACAGGTCAATGACATGACTCTGGGACTTATCTGTTTGAAAAATAAGATTATTATAAAGGTGATAGTATTGCAGTAAAATCACATTTTACAGCTACCAGCAAGGACACTGGTTTCATGTTTTATTTTGTTTGTTTGTTTGTTTGTTTTCCACCAGAGGCCTGAATTTTATTTTTCTAACAGAACTTTACTCCTGGCACCTCGGGGAAGACTTTGAAACAGCAGGTAGGATTTTCATACTGGGAAATAATTATCTCAGGCAGGGAGGTTATGTTTTCACTTGCATTGGGTAAAACTAATGAACAGACCTCAATACATCCTTTTTTGAGAAATAGGGGATTACCCGAAAAACAAATTATTAAATTTTGGCTAATATCAAGAGGAGAAGTGGATTCTGTCCCAAAAAAAATCCAGAAATCCCAGAAAATCCCTATTTCTTACTCTTGCAATTGGATTACATAATAGGTGAGTGTGAAGAGGTGTCTATTTGCCAGGGGACAAGAATAGACAAGAAATCTGTGTCACAAGTTCAAAAAGATTTAACATTGTCATGTGGTCTCATGAAAATCAATTCATGCTGGGATTCCCCGACGTCACCAAATCTGAATGGAGGACAAGCTTATTGTTGCAGTCAACGTAGTCGTACAGAGCTTTATGACTCTGACTCTGTACCAAAAGGCTTTTTGACATTTCTGGGACTTTCACAACATGTAAAAGGCAGCAACTCGTTATTGCTGATGGAAGTGGTGCAGTGTTTACCAGGAGAACTCCTATCAGCTGAAATCGCCTTGTGTTTGGATTGAACACAGCAGCCAAACTTAACTACACACGACGAGAATATTGCGAATGTGTACTGCGTGAATGTTTTAAGAAATGCAATGGCAACAGACAGCCAGTAGGGGTCAGTAAAACACCACATATATGAGGCGTCGAGGAAGAAGAAGGAAGCGGTAGGTGCAAACTGAAAACAGTGAAATGTTTTTTCTGTTTGGGTAAAAGTCTTAATGTGTGATCTGTTAATGAATTTTGGGTGAAAATCTGCACACACATGCAGGATGATAGTGTCTACAATCTGAGACATGGATTATGAGTGCTTTCTAGTTTTCTCAATTTTATAGTGTGAGAATAATAATAATAACACTGAAAAACTGTCACAAAATAAGGAGAAACATTTGTAGGATATGTTTTTGTCATCTAAATGAGTATGTAATGATATCTTTAAGTTCTACTACTTCATGGCCATGATATTATTTTTTCTCCTGTCAGAATTGTATGCCAGGCAATGTGGAGAAAACTATAATCAAGTAAATAAAGCATGAAAAATCCAAGTACCTGAAACAAATCTGAGACTTGTGGCTCTGGATTAGATCAGTCGTATGTTTTTGATACAGCTGTGAAAAATGTAAAATAGAAGTCCTGAATTTAGAGTTTGACTCAGTTTAACACCAGCAAGTGTTACAATTGAAACTAAATTTACAAATCAAATGTAAAAAGACTCATTGTTATGATTGGGTTTGATTACACCGTGACCGACCAAACAGCTCGTAGTTAATTAAATGCCAACCTCATTTGCCCCTTGGCAGACCATATGTTCCCAATATGTGTGAGAAAGCAGAGCCGTCCATCTGTTTGTGTGAGGATACTGGCAGCAAGCAGTCTGCGTCTCTCTCTGACAGCAGTTTGTCTGATACATTACCACGGTGTGATTGTCGTATTATTATTAGACGGTCTGCAGAGCGGCTTTGACCTTACCATGTAAGCTTTGTCATCTTGGCTTTGGTCACAATCAGGTTGGAGGAGTATATCAATTCAAGGACATCTCCGACCTTGGTCACTACATCGGGCTTTATCAAAGCGAGAGTTCTGGGAAAACAGTGAGAGGGAAAACATGTGATTGGATAGTGTCTGATATCACAGCGATAGACTGTATATAAAAGTTGGACGGAAGTGCAAAAAGAGCAATACCACCAATGGCCACTACATGCTGGCTCCAAAACACTCAACAACACACAATATCCTCATTTTCAATCTTGAAATACTCAGTCAATACTTTTCATTCTGATGTCATTAACTAAAGTCGACCCTTCTTCTCAATGATCTCATGCTCCATCTGAAAATCATTTCACCGTTCAGTAGATATTAGGCTTCAGAAAGGTGAAGATTTGGGGGCGTGGTTAGTTTGATTGACAGGTCTGGTCACCAGTGATTTACAGGTGGATTGGAGGCTCATTCACCTTTGAACTCCAGTCTTATACACATTGGACAGTGTCCTCAGGTCCAAGGGTCAGACCCACCTCCACACTCCTCCTTTCATGTCCAAATATAGTTACTTCTGGAGTCCACAAACTACCAGGTGATGTTATGGTCACTGAAGCTCTGTTAGACCATCACTGGGTTCCTGCTTGTCTCCCTGAACAAAACTCATTCTGCTCAGTTACTCCACTTTGGCTAAATCTGCAGAGAGTCCTGAGGGTTTCAAACTTCTTTCATTTCACAATCACCGAGGCCACCGAGCTCCTGGGAACTCAGACCTTTAGAAATGGTGTCATACCTCTGCCTCTCCTCAGCTTTATCACAGAGTCAGTGGGTCTGAATAATTTCTGAAGCAAATAGATGGTGGTTGTTTGATAGTATTTTGTTTAAGCACAGTTCTTGGTTTTGAACCTTGACCTATTTTGTCAAATAGAAGTAAATAATAAATGCCTCTTGTTCTTTTATCTGGACAAAAGTCAGCATTTGTGTTGTGTTGTGTTGTAGAATAATCCAGCTGTAATCAGCCATGATAAAAAAATAAATTGTGATAAATCAAATTAGTGGAAACACAGGGCTGAAGTCATATTGTTTGACATTAGATGTCTGAATAACTGCTGTTTAACTGCAGATAATGCTTCATAAACACTCAATAAGTAACAATGGTTTAAGAATCTGAAACCACCATCTGTTAAATGATGACAGTGAACCATCATTACAACAATTCTAACAATAAAGGATTAAGGCCTTCGTCATAATCTTTACAAAGTACGATATGTGGGAGTGTGTAATGTCTGTGAGTGAGTTACAGGTACAGGTGGTATTAATGGAGTTCAGAGCTGTGAGGTACGTACCTTTCCTTTTTGCTGCCGAGTTTGTTCGCCGTGTACTGGTCTCCATACTCGATCAGATTCAGCTGCCTGGAGAACACGTTCACACGATTCCCAACGAACAGGTCCTCCTGATGGAGGTTGTCACATTTGGTCTTTCTCAAAAATATTCGCTGGTTCTTTACATCAAACTGCAAATTAAGACAAACGTTGATTAATCACATACTGACATAAATTACTACAAACTGCTTAAAAGACTTAACTTACATTGTCTGTTCTGGGACATTCATATTTTTTGCTACAAGTCTTAAATATTCTAATTCTAGGTGGAAAAAAGCTTCTTATAGCATATAGTAGGATAAAAACCCTATCAAATCTAAAGCAGCTGAGAACACTGAGTGCAGCAGTACATACGCACCATTTCCACTGAGCCATCTTTGGGGTAGTAGAACAGTTGGTAGCGCCGCAGGAGAGCGGCAGTGGGGTCGTACCACTCAGTGAGAAAGGCGTAGCGGTCTTCCTGAAAATGTCAGGACACAGATCAACTCAGATACACATCACAGAAAAGGTCATAAGGATATCACAATGTCACCTAAATCCACGAGGCTGCTAAAAGAACAACATTAAGGTGTAATGTGAAATGTCTTTGTAGAGGCCTTAGGCACAGTTACCCTGAATGAGAATGAGCAAATTGCTGAGTGGTAACAAGTCCACATATTTCAAGTTTATTTACATGTTTTAGATCATTTAAAAATTACACTTTTCTTACATTATATCATATAATGCTTTTGAATGTGCATTCCTGGCTGCTTGTCAGCAAAAACTTTGCTAATGAGTCTTGAAACATGCTCGAGTTTGGTGATACCATGAACATTAGGACTATATTGACATTTGTCACAGGTATGTTTCTGTCACAAAGTAATGCAGTTCATACTTTACTGTCTTTCAACTACAAAACTGGGTGGCAATAATGTAATTTTGACAAAAAAATATGTTTAAAAAATATATGTAATCCTGCTGTTTACTATGTAGCAACACCACACATACAGTTCATGAATGAGCAGAGTGAATTCAGGGCTGAATAATTCATCAAGATTAATTGATCATTAAACATGAAAAGCCCATAGTGCAATAAACTGTACAATGCTAGATTGTGCAATATTTTGCAGCTGTAAATATTTCCCCCACATCTTTATGTTCTTGTTATGTAATGTGAAATATGTCTGTGTACTTCAGAAAATGTGTGGTTTTTATGGTGTTGTATTTTTCTTTCTTTTATTGTGTCTATGTAACATTTTTGTGTGTACTTTCTTATATATTCTATTTCTTGATATGACTAGCAGTGCACACAATACTTTCAAAGTACTTGTACAGCACAAGTACAGGTGCAGGACAGTACAAGCTGTACTGTCCTGCACCAGTACAAATGGCAAATGACGATCTATTCTCTTCTATATCAAATAAAATCATGATTTGAAAGACAGTTAGCCAATGGCAAAGGTAATTCAAGATGCTATGTTTTCTTTATATTAATTCTAAATAGAAATGCATATTGGAAGCAGTTCATATCTTTTTCATGATTACATTTTTTACATATTTTGCTTCATCAACATTTGAACTATTACACTAGTTATTTAACTATTACACTGTGAATACTGAACTGAAGCAGGAGTTTAAGAAATAATAACAAATCAAATTGCAATGTGTTGGAAAGATCTTAATTAATTTGATGATTTCCTTTAAATGATTCTGACTGTGGCAGGTAAGTGTTTCTATATTTAGCCATTCTGGCTTTTTACACACTGAAAGTTAAAGATCTCTGGAAATTTATTGTGAGCATGGACTTGGAAGTCAACAAGCCTCATGAATGTAAGTTGTTTGTAATTATAACTTAGGAGGTTTGACTCTCAATGCTTGAGCAATGGCAGATCTTATCCAATTCCTTATCCTTGTCAACCAAAAACGACACCTAACTGGAGCTTTGTCCCTGCCACCAAGTAGGCTTGTGTTTGGCTTCCAGCATTTTCTATCCAGATGGTCACCATAGGAGCTCCAGTTCTCTCCCACAGCCTAAAGTCATGCAAGTCAGTTGAATAAAGAGTTTGTCCTAACTACCAGTGTCAGTATGTGTGTGAAGGACAATGTGTCCAAGGTGCCTCTTTGTCTTCTGCAAATTGTTAACCTGAAAAACCTCCAACCTCCATGACCCCTGAGTGCTGAGGCAAAGAATACACACAACCTCTTCTCGCTTCTGCTTTTTGAAAATGTAGGTCCTGTAAAAAGTCAATCTAATTAATATCTGCCTGGCAGCAACGTATTACGACATATTTTATGTTTTTAACCTATTTATCTCACCCATTACAACAGAAAAGTCAAAGCTGCGAGACCCCGCTCTGTGTCCCAGATTCAGTTTTTGGCTTGAGGGCAGAACAGGTGCATACTGTACTCGTGAAACTACTACTGCTGCTATTTTGAGTGTGTACGTTTAAGTAGTTACCTTACAGTGTTAATCAGTAAGCTAGCTGCTACCTGGGACGATCAGGGGTGCTTCACAACTCAGACAAACTTAGAATATAGTGACCACTCAGTGCGCATGTCCGAACATTCAAAACATGAAGACACATTTAAAAACTGAATGCAGTAACAACGCATTGAATGTTTCAGTGTTTACTTACACTATACACTACACCACAGGTGTCAAACTCGTGCCACGGAGGGCCGAGACCCTGCAGGTTTTCTTTCCAACCATCTCTCCAGCAGCTGATCTCACTGATGAGCTCCTTCCCTCAAACTGAAGGAGGTGTTCATGATTAAAAT
>OOFC01029905.1:0-11853 GCA_900323345.1 Pseudochromis fuscus | reverse complement strand
GCCTTAAATTTTAGATTTACCACGTTAGTAAATTTGCATGCCTTAAAATCATAGACCAATACGGGAAATGTTATATTTGTAGTGTTATTTGCGAGATGATTCTACATGTAATCCATAGAAAATCACAATATTTTAGTCATTCATGAGTTGGACCATGTTCTAGTGCAATACTTCACAAATCAGCTCCGATTCAGTGCACTCACTGTGTGCTACGCCATCTAGTGGTGGCATGTTGGTACTGTGTAAGTCGGAATCAAGCGAATATTTGGATTTTCGAGGTGCTATGAAGGCAACGTATGACCCGTCTGTTACCCGGAACAACAACAATCTGAAAAGTGTGAGGAAGTTTATGTTCACTACTGCGTTGTATGTAGTTAGATAAAGGTCTGGTTTGTTTTAAAGCAGTGAATAGTTTAATGTTTTTGACTGTTTGTTTTTAGTACGAAGAACAATTTTGGGCATAACTGTAGCAGCTCGAACATTAAGTGTATTTTTCTCCATGGGTTCCTCTGCTGCTATGACAAGACAATTCATCAATGATAATAAGCCATTGATCTTGGATGGTGGGTTAGCTACAGAACTGGAAGCGAAAGGAGCCAAACTGCAGGTGATATGTGAAAAAAAAGCAGAAATATATTCACCTACTTTACCTTGTTTCTCTATTCTACCAGTCAGCTATGGGTTCTCATTACATTCTCATTTCAAGGCACCTACACGCAAAACTGCACAGGTTTTTAAAACAACTAGCAGTTTTTATATCATGTAATTAGAGCCAGTATAAACTGCATGTGTTTTGCTAAGACCAGATACAGAACATGTTTGTATGTCTTTGCATCTTAATCAGTTGAGTCCTCCAATTTTGTAGTATGGACATTTATACATTGCATTTATGTCAGACTTAATTCAGCTGACAAATGTGTACAGAGGAGTAGAAGAATGCACCAACATACATTCAGATCATCCAGTACAAGTGCCTCAGAACTGTACTGAAGTGCAGCACTAAGAAACTCTCCACAGATAATGGGAAAATAATAATAATAATAATAATAATAATAATAATAATAATAATAATAATATAATAATGATGCTCCACTGGGCACAGACCCCCCAGCTCCTCCTCCATAGACGAGCAACACAAGAGAAACACAACACTGTGTTTGAAGTTGGTTCTTTTTGTTTTACATCTCTAGACCTCAAACATTTGCATCTCTGTTGTTATCTTTGTGTGTCTCTGTAGTCCTGTTGTGCCTCTTTGTAGCCATGTTGTGCTTCTTAGTTGTCATTTTGGATTTGTTTTGGATTTTTATGTTGTCACTTTGTGTTCTTTTGCAGCCATTTGCTGTCTCAATTTAGTCCATTTGTGCAGCTTTGTATTCATCTACATATTTTTTATACCTCTGTGTCTCTTTGTACATACTTTGTTTCTCGTTGTAATCATTTTGTGTTTCTTTCTAGTGATCTTGAGTCTTTTTTTGTACTTCTTTGGTCTCTGTAGCTTTTTTGTGTGGTAGTTGTCTAACAGACTTTCAACAGTCATTTCAGACAGAGATTCTGATCTGTCAAAGCCCCATAGCCCCTTAGGCCCCTGGACCTGTTTCCCTGTTCAATATTCCAACCCTGTTTTACACTCCTGCAGGAGGGGCAGTCTTCCTTGCTCTATGATTTAAAGTAAGCTAGTTAAATGACCCTAATAGAGCCACTAGGTGGAGCCACTGACCCTGAGCTCACTGACCACTTGTACTCAGTCAGAGGGTTGAGACGTCCCAGTTGTCATTCACTTTCTGGTAAACAGTCTGTGAGGACAGAGGCTAAATATTGAAAATAATAATTAATTCACAGGTTGATTAACTATCAAATAAACAGTGGAGTGTTTGGAATGAATATTTTTGTGCAACTGAAATTATATATGGCATGTGTTTCACTAGAAAGCGTTAGTCCCCATATAAACCCATGTAAACCATTACATATAGGGTTAGATTTAGGCAGGAGTAGTTTCATTTCAGAGTCACACCTGGGGGCTTTGGTGCATGTTGGTGTAAAATCATGGAAACACAACTGTGTGTGTTTGTGTCACATATGTAGGGAGATCCTTTGTGGAGCGCCAGACTCCTACACACTGACCCCCAGGCCATAAGAGATGTTCATTACAGGTAGGTCCATGCAGAATATCACAGCTGCAACGATTTTTATTGATCTGAGGGAAAAGAATCGGCAGATAATCGGCTGATTGTAGTTTTTACAGCAATTTGTGCTTCCAGCTTTTTAAATGAGAGACTTTTCTTTGTCTGATGTTGTGGTGAGGTCTTTTTGAACAGAGAAGACATTTAATGACATCAGCTGTTGGATATTATAATTGATGACCTCATGACTGATTGACAGTAGTGTTCATAACATGTGCTATTGTCCATCGCCAGGTTTCTCCTCAGTGGTGCTGATGTCATCACAACAGCCACATACCAGGCCAGTATCTCAGGATTCATCAGCCACCTGGACGTGAGCTCTGAACGCGCCAGAGAGCTGCTGATGTCCGGAGTTCATCTGGCCAAAGAGACGGCGAAGACATTTGAGTCTGGTAGGAAACTGTACAATATATAGTCAAACTTTCAGCTTTAAGTTGAGGGTATTTATGTCTAAATCAGGTCAATAGTGTAGGAATTACAACACATGTTATATGTGCCCTCCACCTTTTAAAATGTGTTGAAGTTCTTACACTATTCACCTGATGTGGATGTAAATACCTCAAATCAAAGCTGAATGTCTGCACTTAAAGCACATCTTGATTGTTTCATTTCAAATTGTGTCCGTGTCCAAATATTTATGGACCTGACTGTCGTCTGGCTCGTTTGCTGTGCTGATATTTCACTGTGTTTTGTTTATTCATCTCTGAAGGGCGGAGATGTCCTCTGGTGGCGGGCTCTGTTGGACCGTACGGGGCCTTCCTGCATGACGGCTCAGAGTACACCGGGGCTTATGCAGAGGACATGAGTATTGAAGTGAGTTGCTCTCAGCTGCATACTTGTTAATTATGTATGATATGAGAAGGTTACACAAGATAAAAGCATGGCTGCTGACGTGCATTATGACTTGTTTATTAGCTGTTGTGTTGAGTATGGTGTCTATATTCATGGATTCATTTATAGATTTTTTTTAAATCACTTCCTAGGAGCTTAAAGTTTGGCACCGGCCACAGATCGAGTGTCTCACAGCAGCAGGAGCTGATCTTGTTGCTTTTGAGACAATCCCAAGTATCAAAGAGGGGGAGGCCTTGGTGGAGCTGCTGAGAGAGTTTCCAAACACTAAAGCCTGGCTGTCCTTCTCCTGTAAGGTAACCACTGCTGGTAACCAGTATAACTACTATCAGCCCTTTGTCAAGTGCTCTGCAGTCACACAACTCTCACCCGCCTCCAGGATGGGAGGTGTATATCGGACGGGAGCCTGTTCACCGACGCGGTGAAGGTCGCCTGCAGGTCAACTCAGCTGCTGGCTGTGGGAGTCAACTGCTGTGATCCAGCTGTGGTGGAGCCACTGCTGGACTCTGGCAGCTCACTGCTGGGCCCAGATGTGAGCTGGGTGGTGTATCCTAACAGTGGAGAGGACTGGGACACTGAGCGAGGGTGAGTCTGTAGCATAGAGATGTATATAAAAGATTGACAGAGCCAGCAGGACTCAAAAGTGAAGCAAATGCAGAAGTGCAATACCACAGATGACCACTAGATACTGACTCCAATGGACTTCAATTCAAAAATCCTCATTTTAAATCCTGAAATACTCAGTCAATACTGTTTTTTCACAAGTAATGATGTCATTAGATAAACTCAACTGTTCTTCTCAGTGATCTGAAAATCATTTCATCATTAAGTAGATGTGAGGTTTCAAAAAGAGGGATGTGGTTAGTTTGATTGAGAGCTCTGGTTTCCAATGGTTCACAGGTGGTTTGGAGGCTCCTGCAGTCCCATCCACATTGCACAGTGTCCTCAGGTTCAAGGGTCAGACCCACATCCTCACTCCATATCCAAATATGGTCACTTCTGACTCCAACATGGTGATGTTCAAATGTCAAACTTCTGTGAGTCCACAAACCAACAGAGGATGTGACGGTGACTGTGTCCATGACTTACATGTTTTACATCCTCTGTGCAGTCATGCTGTACTTGCCTGTACAGAACGACGCTGTCTGTCTCCTGAGTGTAAATACTAAATAATACATGAACACAATAACATAGTAACTTAGCCATGGCTAGCATTAGCTAAAGCTACAACCGAATGCAGATTTTAACATAACTGTTACCTGTAATGAAAAAAAAATACATTTTTATAAACCAACATCTGATTAAATTTGATTTGTTTTTCAACATAAATATATGAGGCAATGGCTGAATTTAATCATGAAGATGAAAACCTTTGCTAATGTTAGCTTAGCAGTGTAGCTTCGTGCCTCTCTGTAGTAATGTTTTGTCTATCTGTAGGTATTTCTGTCTCTTTGTGTCCACTTTGTGTTTTTTGAGGCCATTTGTGTCTCTTAGTAGACACTTTGAGTCTCTGAAATCTTCTTTTGTCTCATTATGACCATTTTGTGTTACTCTGTAGACATTTTGTGCCTTTTTATAATTTTGTGATCTATAAAGAACAAAAATCCAGCTGAACTACTCCTAATGGTTGTTAGCTTAGCAGTGAAGTAAAGTTTGTTTGTTGTGAATAAAGACATCAAATCAAATATTTTAATTCTTTTATTGAAGTGGTTTCAGTATCCTTAAATAAACTTTAAACTCCTAATTTGTTTTAATGTGGCTGATACTTTTACATTTTCAACTGTAAATACATTTTGTCAGCAGATACTTGAGTACTTGTTAATGTGTTGATTCTACTTTCCCCTCCACCACTGCATTATCTTTTCTGTTTTCATACAAAGGTGGTACACATCAGAGAAACCATCAGCATCAATACCTGACCTGAGTCGCACTTGGCTGAAGCAGAGCGCTGCTCTGATAGGTGAGGCCAACTCCTCTTTCTCCTTCATTCATTATTGTCCTGGTTGTCTTGTCTCTGAGGAGCGTCCGTCTGTTTGTGTCCACTAGGAGGATGCTGCCGTATTGGTCCAGCTCAGATAGCAGAGATACGACAACAGATAAAAGGCAGAACGCTGTGAGTCTCCATCCTCTGCAGAACAGACCTCAAGGTGGAGGATGGAGGACCTGGAATAATCTGTAAAACTTTATGAAGACATTAAAGTCTGCTGCTGAGACATGAAACCACGTGATGTGACTGAGATTTGCATTAAATGTTAAATACGCCTGGGAAGGGTGCAGAGTGAGGGGAGCGGTTGGGGGTCGGTGCCTTGCTCAGGGGCCCCTCAGCAGTGCTACTTGCACCTCTCCAACCACCAGTCCACATTCTGCGTTTGTCTGGGTCGGGACGTGAACCAGCAACCCTCCAGTTCCCCAGAGTCCCAACCCACTGAGCCGCTGTTGCTGCAGTAGCATTTCAGTGAAACAGCAGAAGTATAATTAAATTCAATTCAACTTTATTCACATAGCACTTTAAAAAGACGGCATAGTCAGCCAAAGTGCCGCCTAAAGTGCCAAAGTGCTTATCACTGAAATGTATCAGAGGGAAAGTGAAAATCATTGTGTTAAATTATTATAAATAAGATTGATACTAAACTGAGAAGATAGATCAGTTTTTCTTGCAGCTGGTAGGTTTGGCTTCATATTTTTTACTGTTTTATCACCTTTCCATTTACATACAGTACATGTCTCTGCTGACAGTGTTTAGAAACCATTATGTGCCCACGCATAATGGTTTATAAACTGATTATGGTATTTTCCAGTAAGATCTATCTACACTCAATCTATCTAGCTGTCGGATAAATGTAATAAAGAGTTTAAACCACTATCAAAATGTAAATAATGGAAATTGTACTTCAGTAAATACCTTTAGTAAAACTGCCGAGTCTTTTGTGAATTTTTTGAACTTATGCTTCTGTCACAAATCACAGCTCTTATTTGACCTTAAAATACATTATACTTATGTTAGTTACTATATAACCTCCTTTGATTATTCTTCATGTCATGAGTGAATAGCAAAAAATAATAGAGTATATTTCAAGGTATTTTTATCTCACTGTTGTAACTGTACACTGCTTCATACTTCTCACAGAGAAGTCTTTTTTTCTAACTACATTGAATTGAGTTTTCACATTAACATTTGATTGTGAAGTGTGATGTCATGCTAACAACTAACAAGTAGTATTTACCTAAACAGGACTACACATCGAGAAATTACAGTATTAATGTCCAATAATGTAACATTCTGCAACCAGTGTGTCTGCATCTGATGAATCATGCTGCTCTGATGTGATACCAGTTCTCCTTTGTCTGATGCCACCATGGATGAGTCAGGGCGTCTGAAGACTCACTGCATCTCATCTAATGCAGCTCCCATTAACCCTGAGAGCAGCTCCGGTTACAGCTCTCTGCACATTAAGTCAGACGCCCAGTCAGTCCTGCAGACTCCAGACAAATGGATCCCAGTGCCAGTGCCAGGCTTTACTTTGGTGAGGGAGGAAACACTACATTTTCACTTTTCTGAGAGAGCTTGTGTTTTCAGTTTTTACAGTGTGCTGTCAGTAAATGGAGGAGGAGGTCAGGAGTGTGTTTCTTCTTTGTATTGTGTGTATTCAGGGATTGTACCAGATGCAGTAAAGCAGTGCAGGAAGAGCATGTCGGGCGTTCCACCTGCAGCATGTGCAGTGGGTCTAAATAATAATAATAATACATTTTATTTATAATGCACTTCACATTTCAACAATCTCAAAGCGCTACACATCAGAAAAATAATACAATGAGGTTAAAAGTTAATTTAACGACACTTAAAAGATAAAGTGTACAAGGAGAGCCTGTAGAGACATTTAGTAAAAAGCTTTCCGAAAAAGATTTTTAAGCTTTTAAATAAAGTGAATGTTTGTGCAAAAATATCTTTAACGTAATAATTTTTTAAAGTTTTGATGATTTGTCAACATCCATTGGATTTCCTCTGTTTTGACCACTTGTTTTTTTATCCTTTCCTCTACTTTTAACATCAGTTTATCACTTTCATTTTTAATTTTGCATTTATGTTTTTGATCATTTTAGATCTTTTACCACTTAGCTTTTTAGTGCTTTGTTGTCTGTGTCTTTCTTTTATTTTTCTCAGGTAAAAATCTCAGCAGCAAACCATTTTATCCACTGTCTAATGTATTGCAAGACTTTGGTGAGTATGTTGCACTAAAACATGACAGAAACATATAGTTTTATCCAGTCATGTGGTGAATTGTTGAGTTTTCTGCTGCATTTTCTGGAGTTCATCCATCCCCAGACGTGAGCAGCAGCTGTGGGTATTTACTCACAGCCTTGGTAAGTGTACATTTGCATATGAGTGCATGTGTGGTATGAAAGAGACCAGACTCCTGCATCATCAGGTCCTGCAGACTTGGGGAAAACCCTACCACCCGTCCTGCTTCTGCTGCAAGGTCTGCAGACAGCCTGGAGGGTCAGCGCTTCACTGTGGACTCAGAGACCACCACAGGTGAGAAAACTGAAACAATGGGTCCAACCTTTCAGGAAAGGGGAAACCCACCCAGAGAGGCTCCACAGGAGACAGGTCACACCCACAGCGACTTCATGTCTCCATGTCTGTGACCTTTCATTGAAACGTCTTTGGTGGTTTCAGGGTCCAGGCTCCTCACTGTGCTGCCTGCAGGATGCCGATACTGCCAACTAAGGTCAGCAGCAGCTATATTTAACATGAATTCAATTGTCAGTGCAGCTTCTCAAATTAGCTCTATAGGTAATGTTTTAATTGATTTCCCTCACTTTGCTGATGGTTTCAGACGTCTGCAGAGTCCATTCAGGTGGAATCATTTCACAGAAATTACCACGTACAGTGATACAGTGGAGAAGTGAACCTCAGTTTACCAGGTGGTTGAGGACAAGAAGCCTGTTTCTGACTTTTTGTAACATTTTGCACAATTTTGTATCTTAATAAAGTCACAGAAAACTGTCCTGAATGTTTCTGTGCCCTGTGTGAAATGATTAAATATACAGTGTGTATAATGACTCAGAGGATTGAAATTGAATTACCGTATTTTCTGGACTATTGAGCGCACCTGTCTATAAGCCGCTATTGAATTTATTCAAACAGTTTCTTGTGGTCCACTCTGACCAGGTCTGATTTGATGAGGCTAAATGTATCGGCAGCACGGAGCTTGCTAGTTTGTAAAAAGCTAACGAGCTTTGTGCTGCTGATACATGAGCCACACCGGTGCAGGGTTCAAAGTGTCAGAAAAAAGTAGCAGCTTATAGTCTGGAAAATACGGTAAATTAATAGAAACTACATTAAAGGGCCACATGTGATCTTTAATCTGTGTGGGTTCACATTAGTACAGCTAGATCAGACGTACTTGGACTGATACACTTGGACAGTGGACTCAGTGACCACTGTGTCTGCAGATTTGAAAGGGAATTTGTGATTTTTTTTTTGTTGTTCCACCTTTAGTATCTTTGTTAAAAAGTTGGTTGCAATCTTCAGCACTGATATCTTCTCCTGGGAGTTTGGACAGGACTTTCTGCAGGAACAGAACTAAAGTCTGAACGTGTTGTGTTACTTGCTGAAGTTATAAAGACCAATGTTTTCAACATGTACAAAATTTGTAGAGACAAACTGAAGAAAACTTGAAGCTGCTACAAGACTTCTGGTCAGTACTAATCATGGATCTGAATATTTCTGCTCCTGAGAATTCAGTTTTTCACATGCTGGCTCTCCTGGTCCTGGTCCTGAGGTGACCGTTGGCCCAACTTTATTCTGCAGTGTGACTGAACTGAAAATGAGAAGTAACAGCACTACAATGATAAAAAAAAAAAAAAACATTGGCTCCATAGATCAATAAAAAATCCTTTTATTGTAAAAGAAATAAATAAATAAACCACTACATCAAACCCACTTGATTTCACAATCACATCAGTGTTGGGTCAAAGACAAATGGCACCACGAGGGTGTGAGGAAAAGTTAATGTCTGTACATGAACATGAAAATAAACCATGCAGTCTTCACCTTCTGAACGAGTGATTTCTCCTCAGAGTTCACTTCTGTGCAGCTCCTGTCTTTTTATTCATAAAAAACACACACGGGATCATCTACTGTCTCACTGGAAGTTTCACAAAGCACAAGAAAACGTGAGCGGCTTTCACAACACTGTGGACGGCGTTTCCACTGAACTAACCACTAACTGTACGCCAGGCGAGGAACAAGCCCACCTACTGTTACCTGTACAATGAAGGATGGACGTGTGTCTTCTTTAAAGTCCACCTGAAATGAAAAATGTCTCTTTAAGCCTCATCTTGCTCAGAGCAACTTCAACCAATCATATCCTTCCATCCACCTGTCAATCAATCGACTGTTTGTGGCTGTAGTCAGTGGTTTGTTGGAACAGTATCATCAGTACATACTACTACTGTTGCCTAGTAACGATTGTAGCAAAGTATGGAATTGTTGTGTTTCAATGGTCCAATCAAATTCCTCCAAAGGTTTTGTCCCGCCCACATATCCTGCCAGAAATACATCACGATGCAGAAGTTAGATCCTCTGGAAATGCTGTTTCAGGTGGACTTTAAACTGAATCTACAGCTAATGTGTGAATGTTGTGCATTTTCTAGCTGAATATAATGTGCACTCTAACTACTGTGAGTGGAAAATCATGTAACAACTCAGAGAAATGTGTGTGATTAGTTAGAGGGAAAGAAAACAATCCTGTAGTGTGACTGTAACATAACAAAAACATCTACTCTGGGTTTACATACAGGGGTGGACAAAATAAAAGCAACACTTCAAATGATTCTCCATTTTTCAAACTGTGAGGTGTTGGTACGACTCAGTCTGAGGCCGTGCTGGTAAATTAAAATGCCCTGTTAAGTTCACTAAACATCGTCAGTGTGTTTCTGTGCTTGCTACATGTCGTTAGCAGATTTGTCTCGTTGCCACATACGAACAGTTATCAGGTGTACATATGGAAATGGTTGCTGAAATAACTCCTCCCTTTAAAACCCACCTCCATCCATTCCTCTGTAGTTTAACCACAGACAGTCTAAGTGAGAAAAATCCAGAAGATTTCTTTCACAGCTACATTATTTTGATGCAAATATCCTCCTTGTTTTTCCACCCTGAGCGACAGAAAGAGGGAATCTAACCTAAACTCTGTACTGAAAGTCTAAACTGTATTAAAGTTATGCATAATTAGGATCATAGCAGCTTTGAGTGACAGATGGGAGGCGAGCTGCAATATGGTCGCATCGGGTTTCAGAAACAAATACGAGCGCAACAACTAAATGCCACTTTTGAGGCTTCAAAACTTCACTTTTATATATGGTCTGTCACTTTTTACACAGAATGAGGATTTAGATTTCTTCATATCCAATATAAAAAAAGAGGAACCATTGATGTAGCCACTGTGACGTCAGGAGTCAGGAGTTTGGTATTTGAATGTCGCCATGTTGGTTTTTTAGAGCCAGAAGTGACCATATTTGGATATCAAGGGGGAGTGAGACTAGACCTGTCAATCAAACTAACCACGCCCCTAAGTCTTCCTCTTTTTGAAGCTAATATCTCCTTCGTGATGAAATGATTTTCAGATGAACCAGATCTTTAAGAAGAGTTGATTCATTTAATGACATGAGAATAACTTGTGGAAAAATGTATTGACTGAATATTTCAGGATTGAAAATGAAAATGTTTTCATGGAAATCAGTTGGAGCCAGCATCTAGTGGCCATCGGTGGTATTGCACTTTACTGAACTTCTACATCTACAGTCTATGGTTAAATACAACTGGGATTTTTAAAAACCTGCAGCTGCAACAAAATAAAAAACAAAAAACTGCTTTGTTTTTGTTCATTGTGTTTTGATGCTACAACATGAAGCTACAGAAGAAACTCATATGATTGACCAAGACCAAGCTCTGCTAAGTATTTATGTGGGGGGAAGATATTCCTCTGAGCTACCTTACAGCATGTCATAACGTTTTATTGTCATGTGGAAAAATGGCACAGTAAAAATCACTGTTTCCTAAACAAAACTTTCAGTATTTGATAAGTTTTGGACAAAACGAGGATAAAACCAGGCTGCCCACACTGCTACATGGTAGAGTAATCTGAAGTCGCTCACTGGTGTAGCTGCCTCAGTGATCGTTGTTGGTGTATCGTTCGTAGAGCTGCTAACGGAAACAAAATGACTTGAAAAAGAAAAACGTTTTGAGGTTAATCACTAACGCTGACTGACAAATACTTCATGCAGTATTTGCTCTAAAGAACTAAAACGGCCTCAAAACTGAGTTGAATCAACATTTGACAGCCTTAAAATTTACACACCACTGAGGAGGATGTCTGGTGGTCTTCTGTAGGTTGCTGTTAACACTACAACAGTAAATGTGTGTTACTGTGCAGCTGAAAATAGTCCCTAACAAATGATTGCTCACAGCTACAGTGTCTGGACATGTTAGGTGATTGTTCAGCCTTTTAAAAAATGAAACTATTCATTCATGACCTGTTTTTGAAACTTAAAAAAACATCTGCTCTCCAAAGCGTTGGTTTTGGTGTCTTCATGACATTTGTTGACAATAATCTACAGAAAAACACCAGACTTATCCTTTCACTCTCGTCTGTGTTGCAGTGTGTGTTATTTTGTCCTCCCCCTGTTTGCCCCTGAACCTTTTCAGTCTGTGATGTCTTCTTCGAGGTCGCTGTCGGGGGAGCTCCTCTGTCTGTACTCTGTGGTGTTGGACAGGCGTTTCCAGCTTGTATCTTTCTGACTTCCCATACTGTGCGAG